>APFE031234992.1:0-10172 GCA_000404065.3 Pinus taeda | reverse complement strand
ATAGTACTGAGTACTTGTGAGGAGTATTGTACTATGTATTGTTACATGTTCCCAATCAATATAATATACAGATAGCTGGGGGTTTTCAGCGGTATGCTTTCCCCGTGATATACTGTGTTGATATGTGTGATTGATGTTTCAATGTGCGCATGTGATTGTTTCTTAATTCCGCTAAATTGATGATCAACGTAGAGGAGGTCATGTATTATGCATAATTCCACAGATAGTGTATAATCAGGATAATCTCTGTGAATACGTGTCATATTATTTAAAATCTTTACAAGAAGACTATGCCTCGTACTCCTCAACAAAATGGTGTTGTAGAAAGGATGAAGCACACCATTATGGAAAAGGTGAGAAGCATGTTGTCCAATTATCGTTTGGAGAAGAATTTTTGGGCAGAAGCTGTAAGGACAACTTGCTACCTTATAAATCAATATCTAACTACAACCTTGGATGGTGATATCCCTGAAGACGTTTGGACTGGTAAGAAGTTGAATTATTCTCATTTGAAAATATTTGGATGTGAAGCATTTGTACGTATTCCCAAAGAAAATATAACTAAGCTAGATGATACATCTATGAAATGCATTTTTTTGGGATATGCGAATGAAGAATTTGGTTATCATATATGGGATCCAGTCAAACAGAAGAATATATGTTATATTTAATGAGTCACAAATGTTTTAGAGAACTGTAGGGAGATGGAGGTGAAGAAAATTATTGGTAGGTTTGAAGAGAAGTAGGAAGACATCCCACCAATGCAAGAAAATGGATAACAAATTCAAGAGCAAGAACGACAACAAGTGGAAAGTGATGAACATTAAGAATAAGGAATCTTGCAAGAACCTTTACAAGAGATTCAACCTGATAATGCACTACCATAGTTGGTTCCTATATCTTCTAGGCCTCATAAGCCTTCATATAGGTATCCTCTTTCAAACTATATTTGATTGACTGATGAAGGTGAACTTGATTATTTTCAAGAAGTTTGTAAAGTTGAGTATAATAAAGAATGGAAGAAAGAAATGGAGGAAGAAATGAACTCCTTGTTGGAAAATAAAGCTTCAGAGTTGGTAAATCTTCCAAAAGGTAGAAAGGCTCTACAGAACAAATGGGTTTATAGGATTAAGCATGAAGGTGATGAAAAGAAGGAGAGGTATAAAGCAAGGTTAGTGGTGAAAGGATTTGCCCAAAAGGAAGGTATTGACAACACTGAAATTTTCTAACCTGCTGTTAAAATGTCATCCATAAGAGTCATTCTTGGTCTTGTTGCTGCTTTAAACTTAGAATGTGAACATTTACATGTAAAGACTACTTTCCTTCTTGGTGAATTGGAGGAAGGAATTTATATGGATCAACCAAAAGGCTTCATAGAAAAAGGAAAAGAAGACCTTGTTTGCAGGTTGAAGAAAAGCGGTTATGGGTTGAAACAGACACTTCGACAATGGTACAACAAATTTGATTCATTCATGTTGGAACATGGTTTTCACTGGTTGGAAGTTGACCATTGTGTTTATATCAAGAGGTATGATCAAGGAAAACATATCATATTATTTTTATATGTGGATGACATGTTGATTGTTGGGCATGATAAGAATATGATCAATATAATGAAGACATATTTTGGCAACAAATTTGCAGTTAAGGATTTGGGACCAACACAACATATATTGGGAATGAGGATTATGCGTGATAGGAAAAACAAAAGTTTGTGGCTATCATGTTTAATATGAAGGATGCCAAGCCAGTTGGTACACCCCTTGCAGCCCACTTCAAGATGAGTACTGAATTATGTCCTAGTGATGATAGGGAGAAGGAAGAGATGAGTATGATTTCTTATGCTTCAGTAGTTGGCAGCTTGATGTATGCTATGGTATGTACATGACCAGATATTGCATATTCATTGGGAGTAGTGAGCAAGATCCTTACCAATCCAGAAAAAAAACACTCGCAAGCAGTAAAATGGATTTTGAGGTATCTCAAGGGTACTAATCATTATTGTTTATTTTTTGTTCATAATGAGGCTGTGCTTGAAGGATTTACAGATGCATATATGGCTAGAGATATTGACACTAGAAAATCCACTACAGGTTATTTGTATACATTTGTAGGAGCAACAATATCTTGAGTTTTAGGGCTACAAAGAATAGTAGCTCTCTTTACAATAGAGGCAAAGTGCAAAGCTGCAACAAAGGCTTGGAAAGAGATGTTGTGGATGCAACGATTCTTAGGAGATATAGGAATAAACCAGGACAAGTATGCGTTATATTGTTATAGTCAGGGTGACATTCACTTGGCTAAAATCCCCGCATTTCATTAAAAAACCAAGCACATTGACTTAAGGTACCATTGCATTTGGCATGTATTTGAGGAAGGACAATTATCATTGGAAAAATCCATACAAATAAGAACCCCGTTGATGTGCTCACGAAGATTCTACCAAGAAATAAACATGAGATATGTAGAGGCACCATAGGACTCGATGTGACCTGATTCAAGATTCTTCATTTAGCTTCAAGTGGGAGAATGTTAAATGTGAAGCCAAATTTTGGCGCCGACTTCACCTTCCCTTGCCCATGCCGACTTTGGCATCATCCCGTCTGCTACCCACAGCACTAATGACAACCTACCACACATGAATTTGACATGCAAAATTCTAGATCTTTCTTCTTGTTCTATAAATTTGTATTTTCTAAGTCTTAGAATGCAAGCCAAGGCAAAGGCATGTTGTGTAATAGAAATGTGTGATTTTTGTTCTCTACTTTGTTTTATCTTTGTTCTACTATTTGTGATAATTTTATCTTCTCTTGTGCTTCTCTATCCTCGACATTAAAAGCCAAAGATTCTTAACACGTTATATGAATTGTCACCAGAACAAAAGTGGAACAAAGTAAATCCTAAACACGTTGTAGGAGTTTTCAAAGCATACGTTGTAGGAGTTTTCAAAGCATCTTTACAATTTTGAGAAGTTTTAAATTCCCCATTTTAATAATAATCAGACACATACCTTAAATACATATAATGAAATTTACATACATATAATGAAATTTATGTATAAGCAATTTAAGTCTATGCAAAAACATGCTAAAATTTACATTGATAAAAATTCTTTACTATTGGTGTGAATAACAATGTCACTCTCATATCCAACGCCCTTATTCTTGTTTCATCATCAAAAGTTCTTTGAATTTAGCTGGCACGTTTTAATAAATAAAAATACATTACATTATTGAAGCCAACCCAATCCAAAAAATAATCATCTCGTTATATTACATTCCACATTTACCTTGCTTTTAAGTAATTGCGTACAATTTAGTGGTCTTTCTCTCCTCCTAAGCTAATATACCGCTAAAAGTAGTTTTCCTTTTTGGAAAATGTTTTGTCTCGTAGGTATTCCATGATGCGTATCACAATAAAATTGTTTTGTCTCGTAGGTATTCCATGATGCGTATCACAATAAAATTAGTGGCATGGAATTAGAGGGTATTCCATGATGTCTATCACAATAAAATTAGTGGCATTTAATTAGTGGGTAGTTGGCTCAACTATTAAGATAACTCGTTTCCCTCTGATTAGACCTCCTTACGGTGGCCAACACTGGAATTGAATTGAATGGACTTTTGCGTGAATTGATTAGACAGATATCTACTATAATATATTTTGATAATTGATGAGTTCCTATCTTGATAACATTGAATAGAATTGAATTTTATCAATTTCATTATAAAGGATTAGTAAACGTCCACGTCACTCAACTTCATCCTCACTAAATTAAATGGATGCTTCTTATCCGTTTGGAGATGAGAAACCCAAGTACATCATTTTGATCTTGTTTTCTTAAAGTGAAACATTTGAGGAAAATTGTATGCAGCAGCCATGTGTCAAAAAGTCCTTGAAATAAAAACATCGATTCAAATCAATCTCCATTTCACAATGTCCCATATCAGATTTATATTAGAACTTTTTACATTATGTCATCTTCTATTTACAGTAAGTTGTAAAATCGATTAAAATTTGGTTTTCAATATATTGAAAAAATATTTATCATTTACTGTTATTTTAAAATGTGGTTTACTAACATATTGTTATTTTTTATTTTAAAGGAAGGTTATTTAAAAGGAAAAAAACTTATTTAAAAAAGATTATAGGAAATCAAAAATTGCATTTTAAAATAATTTAACATTTTAAATTATTTTTTTTATATATTAATATTATTTTAAATCATTTTTAAATTAATATATATAAAGATTTTTTATTTTTTGTTAAATTAATTTTTTTTATATTAAATATTATTTTATATTTAAATTATATATATATATTCCAGATTTTTTATTTTGTAAAATTATATATATAATATCTATATATTTTAATATTATTAAATATTAAAGAAGAAAAATTTAATATAACTAAAGAGTTAAGATAATTAAGAATTTGTGTACTCAAAAAGGAAAATATAATCTGATGATGAACAACCTAATAGTGGAATCAAAAAAATTGTGGGTGAAGAAAGAGAGATATTAAAAGACAAAGATAAAGAAGGAAGTGAACGAGAAAAATAATCTTGAAATTCAAATACTAGTTGGTAAAGAGGCTGGAATATAGACTATAAGATTAAATACTAGATCCTCTAGTCACTTAACTTTGTTTTCTACAATTGAACCTCAAAATGTGCATCAAGAAAGAAAAGATGAGTGTCGGATTAGAATCATGAATGAAGAACTTAACCAAATAGAAAAGAATCATACATGGGATTTAGTTGCCCCCCTGTGACCCCCACCTCGTGCGTGGGTAGTCGTGGAAAAAATAGGAAGTTTGATGGCAAGGATCTGGTAACATGGATACTGCAAATGGAGCAGTTCTTTAATCTACACTATGTGTAAAACAAAAGTAAAATGTGCATTGCATCTTTATATTTAGAACCGAATCAATTTATATGACATCGATGACTTTGTTCTCGTAAAGAACTATTCACTTAGATCATTTTTACTAAGAAATTATTAACACATTATGATGACACAAAGAGAAACTTTCTTTAGACAATTGATAAATCTCAAACAAAAGGGTTCAGTTGGGGAGCACATTGAAGATTCCCAAAAATTGAATATCAACCTAGCTGATATTCTAAAGGAGCATATGATTTATATCTTCATAGGGACTTTAAATGATAACATCCAACATGAGGTCAAATTTAAGAATCTAAGTCATTGGAGAATTCATTTAAGGTGACAAGAAAAGATGAAAGCAAAATTATGGCAACAAGGAAGACTACCACTCACAACTATAAAGATGGAAGTGTTGTTTCTCCTAGCCTCCCATAACCTACAAGGTTGAAATGACAACAAATGGAAGAAAAAAGAGGAAAAGAGCTTTGTTACACTTGTGATAGAAAATACACTAAAAGTCAGAAGTGTGCTAAGAAGAAATTATTCTACATAGATTGTGAAGAGCAGGAAGAAAATGAACAAGAAACATCAAAAGAAGAAGATATACACCAAGAACCAAACTCAGGGGTTGAAAAATAAGAAATGAATCTAGCCATATCTTGTAATGCATTGCCAAGAATTACCGCTCCTCAGATTGTCAAGATAGAAGGATACATTAAGAAGAAAATGGTAATATTGCTAATTGATTTAGTTAGTACACATAATTTTATTCATTTTAAGATATCCAAGGAATTGAATTTCTTTTTATATCCATCACCAAAGTGTCAAGTGATTGTTGCAAATGAAGTAACAATAAATTTCTCAAGGAAGTGCCATAATATCAAACTAACCATGGGAGAATATGTATTGAATAGTTCATTGCTTTCCATTCCAATGGGTGGTCCTAATGTTGTATTAGGAGTCCAATGGTTACAATCTTTTGGGACGATAGCTTTTAATTTTCAAGATTTTTTTTGAATTTTTTATGGGAAGGAAAGGAAATTTAATTAAGTGATATCAAAAGGAAACATATGAAGATAATTATATCTAATGGCATGACAAATATTTTGAAGAAGGAACAACGAGGGGTAATTGTGCAATTATGATCACTAGATGTTCAAACATCTAAGTCATTTGTTTCTATAAAACTCCAATGAGTCCTTGACAATCATTCCAATGCATTTGAGACTCCTAAAGGTCTCCCACCTATTCACAAGCATAATCATGCTATTCACTTGATTCCCATATGAGTGAAATTTAACATATGGTTGCAAAAATTCTAGAGTTAGGTATAATTCAACCTAGCGAAAGTTCCTTCACTTCTCTATTAGTCTTGATGCACAAGAAGGATGGATCATGGCATATGTGTCTGGATTATAGAGAGCTCAACAAGCTTGCTATTAAAGATAAATATTTCATTCCTGTCATTGATGAATTGTTGGGTGAGCTACATGGCTCAATTTACTTTACTAAGCTAGATGTTCACTCAAGATATGATCAAATTAGAATGAATATAGAAGACATTCCAAAAACAACATTAAGAACTCATGAAGGTCATTATGAATTTTTGGTCATGCGTTTTGGTCATACTAATGGATCTTCCACATTTCAAGGTTTGATGATTTCCATTTTGAAACCCTTCCTTAGAAAATTTGTGTTGGTATTTTTTGATGATATGCTAATCTACAACAAGTCTTGGAAAGATCATCTTCAACATGTTGACAAGGTGCTCAAACTATTGGAGGAGAAACAATTGTATGCAAAACCATCCAAATGTTTCTTTGGGGTATAAGTAGTGGAATATTTAGCTCATATTGAATCTCATGAGGGTGTTAAGATAGACCCTAACAGAATTAAAGCCATAAATGAATGGGAAATCCCCACAACCTTAAGGCATCTTCGAGGATTTCTCGAGTTGATAGGGTATTATCACAAGTTTGTTAATAATTATGGGAAAATAATAGCACCACTAATGACATTACTGATGAAATATGCACTTTTTTAAATTCCAAAAGTAATTAAGGCCTTTGAACATCTTAAAGAGACAATGTGTTGAGCTCTAGTCTTAGCTACATCAAGGTTCACAAAAAGCTTTATTGTGGAATGTGATGCCTCAAGAAATGGATTTGGTGTTGTTTTAATGAAAGAAGGAAGACCCATTGATTTTGAAAGTTTCCCAATGAAGGGAAAGTATTTAAACAAACCTATTTATGAGAAGGAGATGTTGGAAATACTACATGCTCTGAAGAAATGACATCCTTCATTAATCGGAAGACACTTCAAGGTAAACACATATCATGATAGTCTTAAATACTTCTTGGAACAAATATTATCTTCAAAAGAGGATAAAAAAATGGGTCACAAAGATGTTGGGTTATGACCTTGAAATCATCTATAGAAAAGGGAAGCAAATTGTTGTTGTAGATGCACTCTCAAGATGGGATGTGGATGTTGAAGCATTGCTTTGTGCCATTTATATTATCTCACCTGATTGGATAATCGAAGAAAGGGATGAATTGAAGAATGAAGAAGAGGTTTAGACACTCATCAAAAGTTGTAGTAATATCCTAATGCATATGATACATTTATTTGGAAAAATGATTCATTGTGGTACAAATATCACTTATATCTATGTAAGACCTCCCAACTCAAACAAAAGGTTCTTTTGTAATTGCACGCCTCTCCTGTAGGAGGGCACTTAGGATTGTTGAAAACTTACCACAGGGTCAAGATGGATTTTTTTTGGGATGGCCTTAAATATGACATTGAAACGTTTGTGGTAGAATTTTTGGCTTTCCAACAAAATAAACTTGATACAATTAAGAACTATGGTCTTTTACAACCATTATCCATTCCAAGTCAGCGTTGGGAGGAAGTCTCAATGTATTTTATCACAAGTTTACACAAGTCTGAAGGAAAGAGTGTCATTATTGTGGTAGTTGATAGAGTTACCAAGTGTGTACACTTTTGTGCACTATCTCATCCTTTCAAATCCATTATAGTCACTACTACATTTGTGGAAATAGTTCAAAAGATACATAGAAACCCAAAGATTATTGTAAGTGATAGAGATCCCATTTTCATTGGAAATTTTTGGATAGCATTATTTTATGTTCTTGCTACTGAATTAGCTCATCTTATCATCCTTAATATGATGGGAAAATTGAGATAGTAATTTTTTTTTTTAGAAGGATATTTTCATTGCTTTGTGTGTGATAAACAAACACAATGGGTAAGGTGGTTACCTATGGTAGAATGGTGGTATAACACTTCTTTCCATACTACAACAAAAATGACCCCATTTATGGCGCTTTATGGATATCATACACCATCCATAACATATTCTTTAAGAGACATTAATAAGGTTCAAGCAGTGGGACATTACATCGAGCATCAACAACAAGTTCTCCAACTCTTAAAGGATAACCTTCTCTGGCACAAAATCAAATGAAGAAATAGGAAGATCAACATCACAGTGAAAGAAGTTTTGATGTGGGTTATTGGGTATTTTTACGGCTAAAACCATACAAAAAATTCCCTTCAATCAATCCAAGAAGGATAATAAATTATCATGCAAGTACTATGGCCCTTACAAGGTATTACAAAGGATTGGTACTATACAAATTGGAGTTGTCTGCGTCTTTGTTAGTACACCAAGTTTTCCATGTTTCATGCTTAAAGAAGGTTATAGGTGACAAGCTCTGAGTTCAAAATATATTTCTAGAACTTGATGAGGAAGGAAAAACAATATTGGAACTTGAAGTAATAAAAAAATAAGAATCTGATAGCTTTGGAATTGATCAATTTCAGAGTATCTCATTAAGTGGGAGAAATTACCAGCTAAAGATTCCACATGGGAGGATGAGTATTTCATACAAAAGCATCCATAATTACTCAAGTTTTGAGGAAAACACTTTTTTGAAGGAGAGGGGCATGTTAGATCCCTATAATACTACTATAGTCTACATATTGTTATTGTTCTGCCCCATAAAAACCTATTATTGTTATTGTTGAGCTCTTACATTATTATTGTTATGTAGGCCCTAATTATATTTTGACCCTTTAGACTTCTATATATACCAAGGAGGTATTGTCATTTGAATCATCCAATAATTGTTCATTTACGTGATGTAAAAGGAGGTTTCCCCCTCGAAGAGAGTTATTTTGAAGTCATTGATGTATTTTTATTTATTTTTGATCTAGTTACATAACATTTGATACTAGGATATGACAAAAATCTTGTTTGTAAGCCAAAAAAGGCTTTGAATGGGATAAAAGAAGCTCCCCGAGCTTGGTACTATCGTCTTGACAAATATATTCAACAATAAGGATTCAAAAAAGGTTCAACAAATAACAACTTATATATTAAAGCAAGAAAAAAGAGAAACTCTTGGTAGTAATGTTTTATGTCGATGATATCATATTTGGTAGCCACGTTAACTCAATGAGCCAAGGGTTCGCATCAACCATGCAAAAAAAGTTCGAAATGTCTCTACTTGGTGAGCTAACATTTTTTCTTGGTTTACAGGTAAATCAAACTAAGCCTTGCTATTTTTCTTTCTCAAACTAAATATCTCAAAGATATCATGAGTAAATGTTGATTAGAAGATTGTAAACCTATGGTAATAAGATGTACTCTCATCCAAGATGATGAGTCTCTAAGAATTAATCAATCTAAATATAGGTAAATGAATGGAATTTTACTCTATCTTTTAGGTACTAGGCCAAATATTATGCATGCAGTAGGCATAGTTAGAGGGTTACAGACTAACACTAAAGAGACTCATCTCAAAGTTGTTAAAATTATATTCAAGTATTTGGAGGGAACTTAAGATCTTAGACTATGGTATACTAAGAAAACAAAGTTTACACTTCAAGCATATACTCATGCAGATTAGGTCGACAACATTGATGATTGAAAAAGTATCAGTGGAGGATCCTTCTTGGGACAATTCTTAGTCTCTTGGTTCAGTAAAAAGTAGAGCTCTATTGCCTTATCAACTACCGAAGAAGAATATTTTACAACTACAACCTGTTGTACAAAACTACTCTGGATGACTCAAACACTGAAATATATATAAGTCAATTGTTCACAACTAGTTCCTATTATTTGTGACAATACTAATGCTGTTAGTGTTTCTAAAAATCTATTATGAATTTAAATAATAAGCACAATCCAATAAAGTTGCCATTTTCCTAGAGAGCAATTTCTTTTATAGATTGTATCGCAATAAGAATATATTTGTT
>APFE031234991.1:12415-57903 GCA_000404065.3 Pinus taeda | reverse complement strand
GCTCCGGGATTCGCTCCCAAACCGGGAGCTTCTGAAAATGGTCGCTCCCGCTCCCGCTTCCGCTCCCGCTCCCCGCTTCCGCTCCCGCTCCCAAGTAACATTGGGTAAAAGAGATATGTCAAAAGTCCAATGCTTTGGCTACCAAGAATATGGACACTATAAGAGGGATTGCCCTAAGTTCAATAAGGACAACAATAAGAGGAAAGGAGAAGAAGCCCACATTACCCAAGAAGTGAAAGAAGAAGTGAAGAAGCAGAAGAAGGAAGCCCCTCCGAATCTCTACTATGATTGTGATCAACTTCTTCACACAAGTTCTCTTTAAAATAATGGATATCATAAGAATATGTAGCAGTAGGAAAGAATGCATGATTTATGAGAATGGAATCTTTAGGAATACAGGAGCGTTATGCAGAGATACCTCAGATAAAGATATTCATGTAGGAAGGATGTAGCCATTGGATGACCTCATCAATTCAATAGAGGAATGATCATGATCGGGAAGAATCATCTTAGAAGGCCACTATCATCAATAGGAAAAAACATTTGCAGGATGAGGACTATAAGAATCCTCCTGTGGAATCTTCAATAGGAGGTTCAAGATTTTCAGAAAAGACAAATATCTCGATGATAATTCTAGCTATGGGATTTCAAGAAAGGATGTAGGCAGAGAAAGATGTAAGAAAGCAAAGCAGATTGAGGTAATCTCAATCAAGGAATCTGTCAAAGGAAGCTAAGGTGATCAAGGAAAGAACTAAGATGAGGTATGTATCCATCTATGTTTTTCAGTTAAGTCATGTCATCATTTGTGTTAATGAGCACGAGGAATTTCTCTAAAAACTTGGTCAAGAATAGGGTAGATCTCTTTCATTGAAGATATTCACAAAGGCATGGTTCACAAACTGATAAAAGTCAACATGAGAAATGACTTCATAGAGTATGAGGTGGTTGACTAAGAAACCTATAAAGAAGCATATGAGAAAAAGAGATCAGGGACAAAAGAATGTCATGGACACTAGGAATCAACATCCGACAGATTTGTTAATTCATCTCCCGGAAGAAGGCACAAGAACTTTGACAAAGAAAACGATCAAAGGACCCTTGACACCTGAAAAGGCCTTGGAGATGTGAAACATGCGAGATGCTGATGAGTCAAACCAAGAAAAGATGTCATGATGGAGAGCCATCTCGAAAGGTACTATTTGACTTAATGTTATATTTTGTTTTTTCTTGAGTAATATCTGGATGGGGTCATGCAGGGCTACTGAAACAAGAGTTGTAAGTGCAAGTACAACTAGCATTCTTGTGGAGGATGGAAATTCCTTAAGAAGCATGATGAGAAAGAAGTAGCCATATGAAGAAGGTTCCAAATATGTACCAAGAAGGCCACTTTCCATGAAGAAAAGAATAACATGATAAACCAAGAAGGAAAGTGATGGATGGCTAATGCCCTACAAGGAAGAAGCTTGACTGTATTTCATGACATCAAGGAAAGAAAGTGATCAAGTAGCTGAAGGACCCACTAGAAGAAGTTGCTGATGAAAAAGGGGAGTCCCTAATTGAGAGGGAGCTTGGGCAAGTCCCTGGTTAGAGGGAGCTTGGGTACATTCCTTTATAGGAATAGGCATATCTTCCCTAGTTGAGAGGGAGAGATAGACGCACCATTATTGTCTTCACTTGGGAAGAAAGAATGGAGGACTGGGTAATCCTCGGGCATTTGATGCTCTTTGAAGATGTGTAGGGCATCCAAGATAAAAGTGGGCAAGAGGACCGATATTCTTCGAGGGATGGGAACCCAAGATAAGAATAGTGCTAGAAGGTCATACTCAGTGAACACCCGGGTGGGTATGTACCTTGAGAGACAATGATGAAGGTGTCTATAGTCAATGGTCTCGCCAACATTGTGCTATGATTTAATGAGAGATAGAGTTGTTGTTAAAATTGGTAACTAGGGCCAAACTCCATGTGGGTCATCTTATTTATGGCAACTGATATTTTTCTTGGATCCCTCTCATTGAGAGGTGTAGGATTGATCTAAAGATCATCTGATTCCGATAAGTATTCATGGAGTTATGAATTTATTTGTGTTATAAGACAATTCGTCAAGGTTGGTCAACAACAAAATAACCGCCACATGTTCTCAATGTTTTAGTATAAAAGGAGGTGACTTGATAGTCATTTCCACACACACTTCACTCTTGATTTCTCTCCACTTGTTTTGGGTTTTAGTGGCAAGAGAAATCTAGATGATGAAGCCCTAGACGCAGAAGGAAAGGAGACTAAGGGAGCTGCCCTAGAGATGATGCCCTAGCATGGAAAACACAGTCCTAAGGAGGATGCCCTAGCCACAATCCTAAGGAGGATGACCTAGCTGCAAGGCCGAGACAAGGAAAGCCTGTTGCAACCTGCATGGAGGAGTTCTTAAGTGAACTCATGGTGACGGGCTGTGTAGGTTGCTATGGGTAAGACGCAAGCCCTATGAGCAGTTTAGAGGGCAACGTAAGGTGTTTTGAATGGGCTATAGGTGGCACCGGAGGTCTGTGGTAGGCTGCAGGCCTAGCCACTCCAAAACAGGCCAACGTGGAAGTGTTTGGGGCTACCATATGCCCAGAACAACAACATGTGGAGACAACTATCTACCTTGACTAGGCCGCAGTTTGTTGAGGTTGCTCAAGGTATGTTTTGGGCATGATTGTTGGGTTGCTATAGGTTATAATGGGTCAACAACAACAAGGTGGAGCAAGCACATGGTGGCTAGCATGGTGCTGCAAGCATAATGGGACAACAACAACAACAACAAGGTGCAACAAGCACATGGTGGCTAGCATGGTGCTGCAAGCACATTGGGACAACAGTATGGTAAGCAAGGTGTAGCAAGCACATGCTGGCAAACATAGTGTTTCAAGCACATTGGGACAACAGTATGGTAAGCAAGGTGTAGCAAGCACATGCTGGCAAACATAGTGTTTCAAGCACATTGGGACAACAACATGGTAAGTGGTACAACGAGGACATGTTGCTTGGTGGAGCATGGTAAATAGGACAACAAGGACATGGTGCTTGTTGGAGCATGGTACTTGGGATAACAAGCAATCATGGTGCAACAAATGAGATGTGACAACATTGTGATAAGGTGCAACATGATGTGGAATGCTGCTACATAATGATGGGCATCGTAACAAAGGGAAGTGTAGCATGTTGTGTGCAACACTTGCAAAGAGCAGTACAGTGATATGAAATGCTAGAATGAGATGCATCATGATGGGCACAGTGAGGTACATGATGAGGCAACAGTGGTGAGTGCGACAAGATGATAAGGTACAACAAGATGTTGCAGTACAAGAAGGTGCAGCATAAGGTGCAATAGTATGATGCGTGCAACATAAGGTGCAATAGTATGATGTGTGTAGCATGGTAATGAGGTCCATCATAGTGATGATGGGTGCAGCATGGTGCAGTACAGTGAGGTGCAACACTATGATGGGTGATGGAGTCACCTTGGAGAATCAGTTGAAGCAGCATGTCTTCAACTGAGTTCAACTATGACATGTATCATCTTCTTAGAGATGATCTATGCTCTTATTTAGATAAGTCAAAGTGTTGACTTCTGTTGTATATGTACTATCTCTCTCTCTGCTGAAATATTGAAGAAAATATAAGAAAAATTGATTGAGGGTTCCCCCACATTGGGATTTGTCCCTGGCTAGCGCCACATCTTGTGTCCTCTTGTCTTGGGTTGTCTTCTGCAATTTATGTTTATGTTCTATCTGCAATTTACTATTATGTTGATGTGAATGCTAATCTGGAAATGCTATTGAGCTAACTGTGAAAATTGAAATAAATTGCTCTAAGCATAGAACATACCTAAAATTAACAACTGTTAGTCAAGGCCTTGCTGTGAAGACATTGTTGGTTACTATGATGCCATAATAGATGGATTGCCAATCCGATTTCTCTTATGTGAATTCTTGAAATTGAACATGCCCAAACACCTTGTAAAATGATTTATGAATACCTCCCTTGTTAAGAGGCAGTGTTGAAGAAAGTGTAACTAGGTTCGATCTTCATAAATGTAATTTTGATCTTTGTACTTGTAAAGAAAAATAATTATTTCTGTCAAATATAGGAATCAGTGTTTTGCTTATTGCATAGGTCAAGCACATGTTTAAGTGCTTCTAGGAAATTCAAAGAGTCAATGTAATTGTTAAAGACCCATGTGGGCATGTTACACTATGTAAATCTATGTACTAGAGTCTTAGAAATATGTCAAAGGTGATCCTCCAAAGCAAAGACAAGTCTCCTCTTCATGGTCGCTCAAAGAATGAATTTTTGGTGCACTTAAAGTCAAGCTGGCCTCACTAGCTCAAGTCGGCCCAAATAGGAGGGACAAACTCCTATATATAGGGTAGTTGAACCTCATAAATGAACCACCAAGTTATATCTGAAATCAACGAGAAAGAGAGTCAAGAAAGAGGTGCGAAAAAAAGAAAGAAGGTGCTTCTAGGCTAGCGAAGAAGGAGAGAAAAGAATCTGAGCTTTGGAGGACTGTTTTGGGGCCAAATACTATCACACGTGCGAAGAAAGAAGGTTATTTCTGTTGAAGTTTCTAAGTTTACTTAGTTAGAAACCCTCCATGCATTTTTTCTGATTTATTCCTACCTACTTGTTATTTTTCCTTAACAGGTTATTTACATTGTAAATACTGAAAAATAAACACTAGTGCACGCTCAACATATTACAGATCAGAAACAAACACGCCATATGACACCATTATTTTTGGACTAATGTCCCGGGAAAACCCAATGTGGGAAAACCGGTGTGGCTATCTGAGGGTTTTCTTATTAAGCAATATCAGAGTACAATCTGGGTGCCGAAATTTGCCTACCCAACAGAGAATTTCCTTGGCAATAATACCTCTCAGTTTCTGACAAATCTATTGGCTGAAACCCCGGATAATCCTTCTCAGCACCAATCTGCCCCCGAAACCCCAGCATCAATCTCTCTCTGGAGTGCGTCAGCCTCTCTTTGCCTCACGCTGGCTCTGCGTCACCCTGGATGGGTCTGCGTCAGCCTTAGGAGGCCCTGCGTCAGGCGTCTGGCCCTCTACATCAGCAACGCTGGCCTCTACGAGGCTTTGCGTAGTCCCGACTGCCTCTGCGTGATCCCTGGCTAGCTCTGCGTCACTCTCCTTGGCTATTACGTTGCTTTCCTAGCACTATCTCTGCCTCTCTGTCTCTCTGTACACAAATGCCCCTCAGCTGCATCTCCTGATCACTAATTCTATCTCTCTTAGCAAACCCCGCTCTAGAGAATAGAATGACTGATCACTCTGGTGTATTTTCCAAGTGACCCTCAAGCCTCCTCTTATATTTTTCCTGTTGACATATCAACGACCAAGATTAAGTCCCTAATCAATGACTAAGATTAGATCTGGCTTGATCCTTGTCTTTTGGATCATTCTAACACAGATTCATATTAATACACATTAATATTTTATCTTCCCTAAGTTTAGACTTAGGGACTCCATTAAAAATATTAATTATTTTAATATCCCCTAATCTGTTTAGAATCTGCCCAAACCCTTTCTGGGTATTGGAGATCCCATGTGCCCCAACCTCTTCACCAAATTTTGTGGCTAGAGCACATCCGATGCCACCCCAAATCAACACTCCCTCTCATCGAGGACCGTGCTTTAGTAATGCTCCTCACCGAGTATTACTCTGATCATCCGGCATCAGTACTTGTGCTGATGCTAGGCCTTCTTGCCCAACATCCTCTGCACTACTGCATCCTGTACTGATGCCCATTGTTCTGCCAACTCCTGCATTTGTACGACAACTACCTCTGCATCTGTGCTGCTGCTGGTCCTTTCTACCTGCACTGCATCCGCACTGCACCTCCTGTCATCATGCTGCATCGTGCTGTCCACTGCTGCACTGCAACTCAGTTACTGAGAAGTAAGTAATTGATCTCCCAATCTGACCTCCTTGTTGGGCTAGAGACACCCACTAATGCTGAAGCTCCCTCTGCCGCTGACAAGTGCTCCCTCTTTGACCTCTGCGCTGCTGCAACAACTCATTGCATCTCACACCGTTGCACACCTCTCTGTGCCATCCTGCACTGGTGAACACTCCTGTGCCTCTCGCACTACTGCAACTTGCTAGCCTCGCGCTGTCCTAGGACTCCTGCACTGTAGCTCTCTCTACCTCTTCATCTGCATCCGTCTCTACCCAACTCAGCCAGTCCTGCTATTCCTCTTCGGGGCTCCTGTAGCAAGGTCTAATCCATGAGGCTCGGTACCTCGAGGATCTTGCCCCTGATCGCCTGTAGTCTGCCTGACTACAACTCGATGTCTCCCCACTTCCGCTCAAGTGGTGCATGTGCACTCATGGCACAATGATTGTTTGTCAAAACTTCCTTCTTTGCCCATGTTGGCACTGCCTTAGTCTCGAAAGACTCTCCCTTACTCTTCTTCCTTGGACACTGGGTCGCATAATGACCCAACTCCCCACAGTGGAAGCACTTGATCTTGGAGAGATCCTTCTTCTTCTGCTTTTCCTGCTTTCCCTCGGATGCTAGGGCCACATCTTCCTCCTCTTGCTTGACTTTGATCCCCTTGTTGCTGCTACCTGTCTTTGGCTGCCTTCTGATCTCTTCTTGGCGAAGAGATACCCACATCTCGTCCTAAGGTGGAGTGTCCCTCTGCCCAGTATAGTCTGGACAAATACTTCCCAATCTTTCGAGACAACATTCCGGGCTGTCCTCACCATCAACTCCCGATCTAGTGTCGCCCCTATAACAGTCAACTGATCTCGGATCTCATTCAGTCCTTCGAGGAAGGTGTTAATCGGTTCTCCCTTCTTCAACTGATACGACCTCAACTGATTTTCAAGCAGCATTCTTCTCTGCACAGAAGTGTGCTGGTACAGCTTCTTGAGAGCCTTCCACATCTCAAATGTCGTTTCCTTCTCAGCTATGTGGTACTACATGATCCTTGACCCCATCAAGCATAATGCTCTTGGTCCTCGCCATCGCCTCCTTGTACCTGTCATTATCATTGGGGTCGACGGGGATAGCTATTACGTTCAAGGCAAAGTTCTTGACACGATTCCTGTCAAGTACGGATAAGATTCTGGCCTTCTAGATTGCGAAGTTCGATGCTCCGTCCAGTCTATGCTGGTCTCTTATTCCATGTAGTGCCATGATGCTCCTCTACTTCCCTCTTGGAAGTTCTCTGTTCGATTCCTCTGAGTCTCTACTTCCCGTCTGGAAGTTCTCTTCTGGACTCCCTCAGAGTCTTGATTTCCCTCCTGGAAATCCTTCTGCCACTGTTGAGATGCCCCCTAGTCTGATCGTCTTGTGCAACCGCATAATTGATCTGTGTTCCTTAGCTAGAAACCCTCCGTAGCAACTCCTTTGGCCTTTCTCTATCAAGTATTGTTCTGACTACAGTACGTCACCAACTCCACTCTGCAATATTCCCGCAACCTTCTAAACCCTAACAACCTGAAGGTGAGAGCTCCTAGGCTTTGCGCAATCCTGACACCAGCAACTCGGCCTCCTCAGCCAACTGCGTCAGCCCTCTCAGCTACTGCGTGGCTTTGCGTGAGGCTTCCTTTGCCTTCCTTAGCCTTTGCATTGCCTCTTCTTGGCTCACCCTTGATGACGCAGGTACTGCGTCACCCTTCCTTGTTGCTGCTCTACTAGAAACAACTTTTGTCACCTCGGGACAACTGTCTTCTGCTGCTATTGCTCCGCTCAGCTGATGTCCTTTAGTCCTCCTGTGATCTACAATCACGCTATGATACCATGTTGAAGTTTCTAAGTTTACTTAGTTAGAAACCCTCCATGCACTTTATCTTATTTATTCCTACCTACTTGTTATTTTTTTTTAACAAGTTATTTATAGTGTAAATACTGAAAAATAAACACTAGTGCATGCTCAACATATTACAAACCAACAATTAAAAGAAACAAAAACAAATATGCCATATGACACTATTATTTTTGGAGTAATGTCCTCGAAAAAACCCAATGTGGGAAAATCGATGCAACTATTTGAGGATTTTCTTATTAAGCAATATCATAGTACAATCTGGGCGCTGAAACTGGCCTACCCAACAAAGAATTTCCTTGGCAGTAATACCTCTCAGTTTTTGACAAATCTACTAGTTGAAACCTCAGATAATCCTTCTGGCAGCTACTCAGCACCAATCTACCCCAGAAACCCCAGCGTCAGCCTCTCTCTGCCTCACGCAGGCTCTGCGTCAGCCCTAGGAGGCCCTGTGTCAGCCCTCTGGCCCTCCGCGTCAGCAATGGTGGGCTCTCTGAGGTTCTACGCAGCTCCCGGTTGCCTCTGCATGGCCCTGCGTGATCCTTGGTTGACTCTGCGTCACTCTCCTTGGCTATTGCGCTGCTCTCCCAAAACTATCTCTGCCTCTCTGTTTCTCTGTACTCAAATTCCCCTCAGCTGCATCTCCTGATCACTAATTCTATCTTTTTTAGCAAACCCCGCTCCAGAGAATAGAATGACTGATCACTCTGGTGTATTCTCCAAGTGACCCTCAAGCTTCCTCTTATAATTTTCCTGTTGACATATCAACGGCCTAGATTAAGTCCCTAATCAACAACTAAGATTAAATCTGGTTTGATCCTTGTCTTTTGGATCATTCTAACACATATTCATATTAATACACGTTAATATTTTATTTTCTTTAAGTTTAGACTTAGGGACTCCATTAAAAATATTAATTATTTTAATATCTCCTGATCTATTTAGAATTTGCCCAAACCCTTTCTGGGTATTGGAGATCTCATGCGCTCCAACCTCTCCACCAAATTTCGTGGCTAGAGCACATCTAATGCTACCCCAAATCAACAATTTCTGCGGTCGCATCAGATCCACAAGTGCAACAACATAATAGAGTTCGATTGGGCTAAGAAGAGGCTCCTAATAGGTTTCCATCTCAAGCGAAGTAGGTCCCACCTAAAGCAGAAAGAGAGCAAGTAAAAGAGTCTATTTCAAGCCCTAGATCAGCAACACATGCGAAGAAATCAGAGCTGTAGTAGGGTTAAGAGGATCAATCTCTAACTTGAAGATATATCTCAAGAAAGTCCTCATTCTTTAGTCTAAGTATCAAGGAGATAGAAGACTGCCAAGCAAGGTTGAGAAGGAAAGGAAGACACCAAAATAGAGGTCTGTAAGGAGACCTAGGGTTTCTGCAGAAAGTGCCATCAGTTGCTGGAAGAAGAACGAAGGAAGAGGATAGGGTGCAGTGCAGAGGGAGGCATTAGTTAAAGTCACTTAAAGGACAAAAGAAAGAGACACTATGTCTTGTGCTTGGAGGATCTACTTGTCAAGGGTCTAGTGTTTGGTATTTTTCAATTGAGGCTTCAATAAGAGAAATTTGCAGAAGGGTTTTCCTCTCTAGGTAGGAGAGGTTTTGCCTTGGCTAAGAGCCAACATCTTGTGTTCTTGTCTCTTTTGTTTTGGTAATTGTTTGATGAAGTAAGAGAACACACTCTAATAATAGTAAGAGAAGATTGTGCTAATAAGAAAAAGTAAAAAGGTATCTCACAAATAGTTATCATCGTTAGAAGAATCTCATCATAACCTAGATGCCCTAGATTTTTCAACATTGCGGAGCAATTTTTTTGTTTGGGTGCAGAGGGTTTTGCAGTGGTTTGCAGAAGCAGAATCAACGTCGGGTGGAAGAGAAATAGCACACACAGAGGGAAAATTTCTCTCGAGATCTCGAGTTTTAGAGATCTAAATTTTTCCAGTCGCAGATTGGTAGTAGCTATGAGTAGAGTTTCTCACTCTAGAAGGGAGTGCGTGTACCAGATCTAGTAGTCGAGTAGAGGGAAAGAGGAATATTTTGGACTAGAAAGGCTTAGAGATCAGGATAGGTTGAAGAAAGCTTCTAACTATGTCATCTGGAAGGCTAGGATGTCCTTTCTCGATGAATATGGCCTGAAAGCCTATGTGGAGAATGTGGTAGTAGTACCCCAAGATGCCGATCATCTCAAGGAGTACAAAAAGGAAATGGCAAAGGCAAAGAAGATGGTTTTGGATGGAGTTCGAGATCATCTAGTCGCACATGTGGCAGACAAAGGTACGAGCAAGGAGATGTGGGATGCTCCCTCCAAGCTATTTCAAAGTTATTCCGAGCAACAAAAGATGTTTCTACAAGAGAAGTTGAGGAGCATAAGCATGCAAAGGGGCGAAATCATAAATGGCTTCCTTAGCAAGATTTAGGAAGTCCGAGATCAGCTAGCAGTCGTTGTGGAGGCACCCCAACTCGTAGAGCTTGTACGGTTGGCACTGGATAGTGTCTTAGATGGCTGGCAAGTGTTTGTCGAAAGTATCTTGGGCAGAGATACATTGCCTAAATGGGAGAAGACGTGGTTTAATCTACAAGAGGAGGAGTTGAGGTGGGCTCTAGTAAAGAGTACCATTCACGGCAATAGCAACAAGGGCGTGAAGGGTGAGAAGGAAGAGGAAAATGTGGCCCTGGAAAAGGGTCCCAGTCAGAGGCAGGGGGGAAAGAAGAAGAAGAAGGACATGTCAAAGTCAAGTGCTTCAGATGTGGTGAGTTCGGTGACTACAATACACAATGTCCTCTCAGGAAGAAGGACAAGTAGTGCTGAAAAGTGTAACTAAGTTCGGTCTTCATAATGACATGTGTAATTATGATTTTATGTAATTGATGTAAAGAAGAAAAATAAAATTATTTTTGTGATGGTTGAATCATGGGTTTCATGGTGAAGGAATTTTATTTTTAGATAAGGCTCCCATTGTGAGCTCTTAGGATTGGTCATAAAGTCAATTGATTCAATGTCATGTATGAAAGACCCTTCCTAGGCATGTTACATATGTATGTGATAATGAAAAATGTAACTAGGTTTGTTCTTCATAAATGTATTTGAGTCATTATATAATGTACTTGTCAAAAGAATGAAAAAGAAATTTTTTATTATTGTTATAATGACTTATTAAAGCATGGGTTTCATGCTTGGGTCATCTTTTATTAGTCAAAGTCCCCATTGTGGACTCCTAGGATTTATATTGGGTCATTAGAGTCATTGTACATTTTATGAGACCCTTCTTGGGCTTTTGGAACATGAAAAAAATAATTATTATTGAGTCAAATTAGGTATTTGACACCTCCACACTAAGTCGGCTTCAAGGAGATCAAGTCAACCTAAAACAGGGAATTCGACCTCACCTGAAGCCTATATATACAAGCATATCGAATTCTTTTGGAGCACTCATTCACTCTCACATAAGTTCGATATCCAGAAGAATGAGCTAGAAAAGTGAAAAGTAGGAAAGGAGGTTAAAAGAAGTGCGAAGTTGGAGAAGAAAGGAGAAAAAGGCAAGTTCGAAATTTTAGGCTATCTATCTCTCTCTTGTGTGGGTTCCTCTTGGAGATCGAAGTTTTTCTTGTCAAGTTGAAGTTGCTGTTGCTCCTGCCTTTTGCTAGGTCGAAGTGCTGCTGCTTCAAGGTCGAAGTTCTGGGTCGAAGTTGCTGGAAGAGGAGGCTAACTTGGTGGTTGGAGGAGGTCTGTGTCTAGGTTGAAGAGTCTCAAGAAAACTATTGAAGGAAGAGATTTTGACAGGGTTTTCCCCTAGCAGAGTGCCTACATCTTGTGTCTTGTGTTTTTGTGATCTTCATACACACATAATTTGTTAATTACTTGATGAAAGATAATATAACAAAGAAGTAAAAGAAGCCAACATAATTCACAAGTAATTATCAGGAAAAGAAATCTAACCCTAACTCTACTGGCATTGATTTCTCAACATGGTATCAGAGCTAAGGTCAAAAAAGATTGAAGATCACTTTGTTGGCTTGAAGGAAATGATTACTTCCTCTATGATAAGAATGGGATTCAATATTGTAGGAAGTTGGATCAAGAAGATCTTCTACCACTTATTCAACAAGGTCAAAAGTCAAGGGTTCTTAGCTGCACTTACATGTTCACTTAATGATAATAATGCATGGATTATTGGCAGTGGAGCATCAAGGCATATGATAGGGGAAAGTAAGCAACTTCAAGCTCTATCAAAGGAACCATCTTCTCATGTAGTGGAATTGGGAGACAACAAAAACTATGCTGGTAGAGCCCTGGTATCAACATCTTTGAAGCTGGAGAATGGAGCTAAACTACATCCCAACAATATACTATATGTTCTAGGTTTGAAAAAGAATTTTCTCTCAATTTCTTGTTTAGAAGATAAAGGGGATAGCGTTGCTTTTGTTGATGGAAAGGTTTCGGTTTGGGGAAAAGATTCAAGTATTGATAAAGCTAGGGTTATTGGAGTTCGTGAAGGAAGCTTATGTAGAGTCATTACACCACCTCCTCAAGCCCAACTTTGTATGGAAGTCAATCCCATTGAGCTATGGCATAGAAGATATTGTCATCTTCACTACAAGGTTATTCCCACTCTTAATCAACTAGTTCATGGCATTCCTGTTATCAAAGAAGATCGTGAAGGAGTTTGCAGGGGATGTTTGGTTAAACATACATGAAAACCATTTTCAAATAATGAAACAAAGCGTGAAGAAATATTAGACCTCATTCATTCTGATGTGTGTGGGCCTATGTCTGACAAATCACTTGGAGGTCATCTTTACTATGTAACATTCTTTGCTGATCACTCTAGAAAGACATGGCTCTACCTTCTCAAGAAAAAGGATGGAGTATTTGAGAAATTCAAGGGGTTTAGATTTGAAGTGGAAGCCCTAACCGAAAGAAAAATAAAGACTTTGAGATACGAAAATGGTGGGGAATACACTTCTAAAGAATCAATTGCATATTGTAAAGAAGCAGGAATTAAGAGGGAGCTTATTATTCCCCACTATTGTGAACAAAATGGAGTGGTCGAAGGAAAGAATAGGACAGTTGAAGAAGGTATACGAACAATGCTCCTTGATCAAGACTTACCAAAATTTTTATGGGGAGAAGCAACAATGACAACCGTATATATTCAAAATAGAAGTCCTTATAGAATTCTTGAGAATATGACACATGAGGAAGCATTCGCAGTGAAGAAACCAAGTGTGGACCATCTTCGAATCTTTGGGAGTCTTGTTTTTATCCACATTTCGAAGGACAAATGAAAGAAGTTAGATTCAATAAGTATCAAAGGGATCTTTGTTGGCTATAGTCTCTCCTCAAAGGCATATAGTAATAGAATCTACATGACAGAAGGAAGACATATTGAAGTAAGTAGGGACGTTATATTTGATGAAAATCATGCCTACAAAAGATCCAAGGACATTCCTATTGATTCCGATGACGAAGAGATACCTATATTAGAAGAAGAAGAAGTGCAACATGACAATCCATCTACAATTCAAGAACTAGAAAAAGGACCAAGTGAGTGTAAATTTTTGTTAGCATCGGATGTGCTCTTAGCCTCAAAATTTGCAAGGAGGCTAGGAGACATGTATTGCACAAAACCCAGAAAGCGTTTTGGGAAATTCCACGTAGAAAGTTTTATTAAAATAATTAATTATTTTTAATGCGTGCCTAAGTCTAATCTTAAGAAATTAAAATAATTAAAGGGTATTAATCTAGCTGTGGGTATTAAGGGCATTTCAGCTAGCTTGTAGGATCTACACTTCATATAGGATAGTCATTCATCTAAGCAACGATTGTCCATCTGGTTACATGGCATTTAATTGGTAATAAGAAAGAAGTTGAATCCATAAGGCACTGGTCTCAAAATTCAATTTAATATAATCTTTAAGTCGTGCTAAAATTAACCAAGTTGCTAGGCCACTTAGTTGTGTTTCATGGACTCATTGGTTGCCAACTTGTCCTTCGTCTTCACATTTCTGTAGGGACTACCCCTGGACTCGTTGGTTGCCAACTTGTCCTTCGTCTTCACGTTTCCATAAGGACTACCCCCCATAACTTGGTGTTGGGAGACGACTAGAATGGATTCTATGGATAGGTCGGGGATCAAAGTGACTGTCCCTGACTTGAGTTGTTGTCGTGGTGCCTGTACAATCTGAGGGATAACATTTTTTGGCGTCATCGTTGGGTAACAATTTATTGGGCTTTAGCATTGTGGCAATTATCAATCTCCTTAGTCTGCTAATTAGTTTTATGCCACTAAAGCCCACAACATTTTTTGGTGCCATTGCTGAGGATAGATTTTTTTTGTCCTTGGTCCTTATGACAAATTTTCCATCTTTTATCATTTCTTCATCTTTTCATCCTTCATTTTAGTCGGCAAAGCCACATTTTTTGGCGTCGTTGATATTTCTTCATCTTTTCATCACCTTATCTTTCGTCATCTCACTAATCCTTTCATCTCTTATATTTGTGCCTTTAGCACTTGGACCTTTCGGTTGGTTTCCTTTTTGGGTTATAACTCTAGTTATTCAACCATTCACAAGAGCTTACTCTAGAAGGAATCTTGGTAGCTTGGTTAACCCTGCTGTTGATCTTGAAAAGGTTATAAGAGCTCAGTTAAACAAATTACGTTCTAGAGAGCATTTATTTTTTCCCGGACAGGAAGCCCTCCTTGATATCCATTTGCTTTTCGTTACTCCTCCCAATCAAGAATCCACGGATTATTACAAGCCTTGCAACTTTGCCAACATTCAGGAATATCCTCATGCTCTTCCAGATTATTCAACTATAAACAAGCTTCCAACTTTCCAAGGGAACAATGCAGTCAATGCCAAAGCTCATATAAAGAAGTTCAAAAATTTTATACTTAGATATGCTCATGCAACAATATATAATCATGAAGATGTCAGAATGAAGTTATTTATCCTTTCATTAGAAGACATTGCATTAGACTAGTTTCATGACAAAGCGGATAATGCCTTTGAATCCTTGCAGACCGTCACTGATGCATTCAAAGATAAGTTTGGGGACATAAGAGAAGGAAAATATTTGGTTAAAGAACTTAATTCCATCAAGAAAAGGGAAAATGAAATAGTTGAAGAGTTTAATCAAAGATTTAATGGTCTTCTTAAAGATATGACTCAGGATTACAAGCCAACCAACAAGAGGGTGTTAGAACAATATCTTGAAGCATTTAATGTTGACACTCAATATGAGATTAGACGTGCCAAGCGTGCTACTTTAGCTACTGCTCAGAATACTGTTAAAGAATTAGAAAAGGATAAAAAAGCTTCAGGTAAATCAGAGATTCTTGGTTTCGACAGAGGTCTAGTTAAAAATAAATGGAAGGAAATTAAGGAGGTAGAGCAAGATCCAATTAAAGAATTAACTCAAATGGTTAAGGAAATGAGACTTGATTATGCTCGAGAAATGAGTGCCATGCAGTCTAGGATGGTTCAAACGGAAAGGAATCAACCCAAAAATATGCAGCCTAGACATAATAGTAATAATAGAGGAAACAATATTCCATGGCCAAGAAGAAATCCTCCTAATGATTAGAGGTCTCCTACTGCGCTTGAGTCGTCCAATGTTGTTGATCTGCCCATCCCATTTTGCAAACCATGTGATAGTTTTCATGAAGAAAGTGCATGGGCCTTAGCTAGAATAATCTTGGATGAAGCGATGAATGAACAGATAAATAGTCTTGGTCAAGGTTCTTCCAAGGAAAGCTACTACACAAACATGATTTCTTCAGCCTTCACCATCAATAACTTTAGTAAAAAAAAAGATCCCAACACCCATATGTATGGTTAAAAGTCATCTGACTCATCTCAGGAGCAAATTTTGGAAATTGCAAAAAGTAAAGGTTATACTTATCAATGAAAAGGAAAAGAGAAAAGTTAGAATAAACAAGTTGCATTTGAAAGATATAAGTCAGGATTAAACGTAGATTGGGCCACATGGATTAATAGTATTAAGATGTATGTCCCAGTGCTTGAACTTCTAAAGATTCCATCTCAGTGGGCATCATCTTCCAAGGCTTCATGTATTGTTCAACAAGGTAATATCGACAACAATCCTAAGGATGAAGAAATTAAGTTAAAGGATTTAAACCGCTACATGACCAATGAAGGTCATCAACCTTTCTTCTTAACCTTGGATATTAACAACCGTCTGCTTCATAATTGTATGCATGATTCCAGTGCCTCAACGAATGTCATGACTAAAAAGGTTATGGATTATTTGAACTTAAGAATTTCGAGACCTTATCAGAACATTTGCTCAATGGATTCTAAAAAGGTTGAAGTCCTTGGTGTGGTCAAAGACTTACAGGTATACTTAGCTAATTATCCGTACAAAATCATCACCATTGACATAACTATCATTGATGTACCTGATGTATGGGGTATTCTCCTCTCATGGAAGTTTGCAACCGATCTAAGGGGATGTATTTAAGTGGATTTATTGTATGCCTCTGTTCCCACAGCAGCAGGTGGTATGGTCAAGTTATACAAGGAAGTAGAAAGAAGATACCATGTTGAAGTTCCAAATGTTGATTTGGGGTAGCATCGAATGTGCTCTAGCCGTGAAAATTGGTGGAGAGGCTAAAGCACATGAGATCTCCAAGACCCAGAAATGGTTTGGGTAGATTCAACCCGGTTAAGGAGATATTAAAATAATTAATATTTTTAATGGAGTTCTTAAGTGTAAACTTAATGAAAAATAAAATATTAATGGGTATTAATATAAAACTGGGTTAGAAGGTTCTAAAAGACATGGATCAAGCCAAATCTAATCTTAGCCGTTGATTAAAGATATAATCTCGACCGTTGAAGGACCAATAGGAAAAGTATAAGAGGAGGCTTGAGGGTCAGTTGGAGAACACACTAGAGTGATCAATCATTCGATTTTCTAGAGCGGGGTTTTCTAAGAAAAGTTGAATAAGTGATCAGTTTGCAGCGAGAGGTAGTGAGTATTGGACAAAGAGGCAGAGATAGTGCCGAGAGACCAACGTAGAGGCAGAGAGGTAGACACAATAGCCAGAGCAGGCCACGTAGAGGTTGCTGAGACAGCGCAAAGGGCCAGAGGGCCTGTTTCATCCACGCAGAGGGAAGTAGGAGTGACGCAAAACGCCCTAGAGACTGCGCATTGCCTTAGAGGGTTGACGCAGAGGGTTTTGAGACTGACGCAGAGGCCAAGAGGGTTGACGCAGTGCTTCAGTTGTGCTGGAGAGGGTTTCGTGGGGTAGATTTTCTGAATATCCGCTTTCGAATAGAGAGGTATTACTGCCAGGTATTTTTCTCTGTCGGGTGAGCCAGTTTGGCACCCAGTTGTACTCAAAGATATACTGCATAATAAATAACCCTCAGAATTGCCGCACTGGTTTTCCCAAGTTGGGGTTTTCCGGGGATGAGTTGTCCAAAAATAACGGTGTCACTTGCGTGTTTGCTATTTCTTTCAACTGTTGACTTGTAGATTGTTGAGAGTGTATTGCGTTTATTTCGATGTTTATATGTTTAAATAACTTGTTTGTAATTAACAAGTTGGAGAAATAAACCAGAAGAATATAGATAAAATTTGTAATGGTTAGACTTGGAAATTTCAACATGGTATCAGAGCGTGGTTGCAGATCACAGGAGAGCTGAAGGCACCAGTTGAAGCAGAACATTTGCAGCAGAAACAACTGTTCGAGTGACAAAAGCTGTGCCTAGAAGAAAGGAGCGGAGGAGGGTTGACGCAGAGGGATTGCATCATCAGTTCGGGCTAGAGAGAGGCCAACGCAGAGGCCGAGGAGGGCAGAAAAGGCTCACGCAGAGCCATGCAGAGACTAGGAGGGTTGATGCAGTTGGCTAGGGTAGCAGTTTAGCCAGTGCCGAGATTGCGCGAAGCCTAGAGGTTCAGTCCTTTAGTTGCTGGGGCATAGGAGGCTATGGGAAGATTGCACGAAGTGAAGTTGGTGGGGTGTTGTTGCTGCCGAGTCAGAATAATACCTAACGAGAAAAACCAAGGTAGAGGGAGTCGCTATCGAGGCAGATTTCTAGCCAAGGAATCTAGATTAGTGTTGTAGGTGCATAGGAGATCGGAGTGGTGCGACTCGACAGTTGGCAGGAGGATTTCTAGGAGGGAAATCGAGACTCAGAGGGAGTGTAGCAGAGAACTTCCAGACGGGAAGTAGCGACTCAGAGGGAGTTGAAGAGAGAGCTTCCAGAGGGAAGTAGAGATGTGGAGGAGTCAAAAGGAAGAGCAGAGAGATGGCCATGAATGGACTGAGGGATTAGGATAGGCTGGACGGGGCGTCTAACTTTGTGGTCTGGAAGGCCAAGATCTTGTCCATTCTAGATAGACATCGCATCAAGGCCTTCGCCTTGAGAACAGTGGCTATCCCAGTTGACATCATTGATAATGAGAAGTACGAGGAGGCAATGGCCAAGGCGAAATGCATCATCTTTGTTGGGGAAAGGATCATGTGGTCCAACATATTGCCGAGAAGGATACGACAAAGGAAATGTGTGACACCTTGATGATGTTGTACTAGCATACTTTCGTGCAGAGAAAGATGTGACTTGAGAATCGACTGCAGTCATACGAGATGCAGAAGGGGGAATAGATAGATCACTTCCTCGGGAGATTGAAGGAGATCCAGGACCAACTGACTTCCATAGGGGCAGCACCGGATCAGGAGTTGATGGTGAGGACCACACTAAACATAGACTCCGAGGAGTGGAAGACATTGGTCCAGAGCATAGTGGGTAGGACGTATCTTCTAGATTGGGAAGAATTGTGGGTGCCTCTTCGCCAAGAAGAGATCAAAGGACTGAGCAAGACGGAAAGTAGCAACAAAGGAGTCCGGATCAAGAAGGAAGAGGAAGAGGATGCAGCTCTAGCATCTGCGCAGAAGCAGGAGAAGAGGAAGCAAAAGGACCTCTCCAAGTTTAAGTGCTTCAACTATGGGGAACTGGGTCATTATGCGAATCAGTGTTCGAGGAAGAAGAATAACGGAGAGGCGTTTGACTCCAAGGCAGTGTCAGTGAAGGCAGAAAAAAAAGGTAGAGGAGGATAACTGAGTTGCGGTGCAGTAGCAGTTGGTAGTAGCACGATGCAGCATGATGAGAAGGGGTTTTAGTGTAGATGCAGTGTTGGGAGAAAGGACCAACAACAACACAGATGTAGAGGGAGTTGCCGTACGGATGCAACAGTGGCAGTGGCAAAGCCATGGGCAACAGTACAGGATATAGCGGTGGAGAGGATGTTGGGCGGGGAGGCCTAGCATCAACATAGGTACCGGTGCCATATAATCAGAGTGATGCTCAATGTGGACTCTGGAGTATTACTAGAGCATAGTCCTCGCTAAGAGGGAGTGTTGCTTTGGGGTAGCATTGGATGTGCTCTAGCCATGAAAAATGGTGGAAAGGCTAAAGCACATGAGATCTTCAAGACCTAGAAATGGTTTGGGAAGATTCTACCTGGTTAAGGAGATATCAAAATAATTAATATTTTTAATGGAGCTCCTAAGTCTAAACTTTGGAAAAATAAAATATTAATGCGTATTAATATAAAACTGGGTTAGAAAGTTCCAAAAGACATGGATCAAGTCAAATCTAATCTTAGCTGTTGATTAAAGATGTAATCTCAGCCGTTGAAGGACCAACATGAAAAGTATAAGAGGAGGCTTGAGGGTCAGTGGGAGAACACACTAGAGTGATCAGTTATTCGATTTTCTAGAGCGGGGTTTGCTAAGAAAAGTCGAATCAGTGATCAGTTTGTAGCGAGGGGCAGTGAGGACTAGACAAAGAGGCAGAGATAGTGTCTACAGACCAGTGTAGAGGCATAGAGGCAGACATAGTAGCCAGAGCAGGCCACGCAGAGGCTAGCTGAGACAGCGCAGAGGCCCAGAGGGCTTGTGTCATCCACGCAGAGGGCAACAGAAGTGGCGCAGAAGGCCTTAGAGGCTGCATAGTGCCTTAGAGGGCTGACACAGAGGGTTTTGAGGCTGACGCAGAGGTCAGGAGGGCTGACGCAGTGCTTCAATTGTGCTGGATAGGGTTTCGTGGGGAATTTTTTTTGAATATCTGTTGCCAAATAGAGAGGTATTACTGCTGGTTATTTTTCTCTGTTGGGTGAGCCAATTTGGTACTCAGTTGTACTCAAGGATATACTGCATAATAAATAACGTTTAGAATTGCTGCACCGGTTTTCCCAAGTTGGGTTTTTCCATGGACGAGTTGTCCGAAAATAACGGTGTCACTTGTGTGTTTGCTATTTATTTCTGCTATTGATCTGTAGATGGTTGAGAGTGTATTGTGTTTATTTCGATGTTTATATGTTTAAATAACTTGTTTGTAATTAACAAGTAGGAGAAATAAACCAGAAGAACACAGATAAAATTTCTAACGGTTAGAATTAGAAATTTCAACACCAAAGAAACTGGAAAATGGTGAAGAAGTTGTACTACAAGATCATCCACCGCTATATGAGGTAGAGTTCATCCAACTAGTTTATCACTTTTCCTCGTCTCCTCTTCCATCCAATCTTCTGAGCAGAAAAATTCGAAGGACTCAGATTGACAAACATATACAAGACAATGAAGAGCAATTACACCAACCAAAGAGGTTTGAATTTCAGCAAGGGACATCTGATAAGCAACCTATTACCTTGCTTGTCAGCAAGAAAATGTTCCTGATTGTGCCACATTGATGACATCTGATGCCATGGGGCATCTTTTATATAGTATCTCTAACCCTACTGCCATTTTATTTATGTCATTAGATAGTTTTGCTTTATGCATTTATGTTTCGTACCTTTATATTTAAGTTTGTTAGAGTAGATTTTTTCTATTCTAGCAGATTTCTATAAATGTGTGATGATTTCGATTTTGAATGGATATCTATTTGATGGACTTCTGTTTTCTTGGATACAAGATTCTGGGATTCTCAAGTTACTTCATAGAAATAATGTGTCTCCATATGGAGCCAGATGTTGCGCCCATTTTCTCAACATTCCAAGGAAGCAGGATTGGGAAGCTTGAAGGATTTTTTTTTAAATATTAGAATCATTAGTTAGCGGCTTATTGAGTCATTGTAGTCCGATTCTGCAAATTTGTAATGTAAATGATGCTAGTAAGACTGTGTATTTATGTAACAGCCTAGGTAAGCCTAATATTTTGGCGACGAATTTCATCCTAGGAGACTTTTCGTCTCATTGATTAGCTGTGTTTCTAAATACGGATGATCGACAAAGTTTTTACCTCCAACCTCACCCCAAAGCTAGAGTGGAATTTATCGTCGAACTCTTAGGTGAGGCCTAGTGTTTTAGTCGAGACTTTTGTAAAAGTGATTTGGGAATTATTTAAGCTATTTGGCTAAATTATGTTATTATAGATCGTTTGGTCTACTAGATCATATTGTGTCGCAAAATTGAGTATGTATTTTGAGGGTCTATAACGAATGGGTATTCCCTCTTTAAGAGTTGAATTTGTAAAATTCTATGTAAAAAATATTTTAGTGCATGGTCCCTCATACTTAGACACTATGGCTAAAATATTTGAAGGTGGAAAAGTAATTAATCCCCTTAAGTGTCAATTAACTAATTTTTTCTAACAAAATTAAAATTAAATCCTAAGCCAAAAAATTAATTAATTTGAGTAAAAAATTCAAATGTTAAAGAAATTAATTTCTCCAAGTGCAAAAGTTCGCGGGTCTAAAAGAAATTAATATTTGGAGGCCCCCCACTAAGGGAATATTGGATATTTCAAGAAAAATTAGGCCCCTTGGACTTTGGTGGTTAAGTCAAAGTCAATTTTTTGAGGAAATTAGCCCAAAATACATATTTTTAAGGTAATAAAAAATGGTTTTAATGAGAAATTCGAAAATATCTCAAAAATAAATATTTTTGACGAAAGAGATTAAAAGATCATCAAAGATTTATCGATTGTCGAGATTATTTTGACGGGGATCAAGCCAACTAGCCGTTATTTTCCACTTGGAGGAAATTCTCTATAAATAGAAGGCATTTTGCTTCTATTTTCATTTTGATCTTGACTTCTGATCTAATGTAACTTTATAAACGCTGGTGTAAAGCCACTGTTCTGCTGAGAACAGTTTGATCATGATAATAAAAGACTTTGGGGTGCAGTTCATGGTGTCTTTGTCTCATTGATTTGTGGTATGTGCTGGGTATGTGCATTCCTATATTGTGCTTCAAATATTAATTAAATTGTTATTTCATTTGTAGATGATAAGAACATTCTATTGGTAAGTTTTGGGCTTAGCTTAAGTGATCGAATTCATTGTATGTTCTAATGGTTTCTTCTTGAAAAAATATAGAGTTTGCAGGTTTTCTGGCTCTTGGGTTCCAAGTTCACGAACTGTGGGCACAGGCTAACCATGTTTGGATTATGAATATTTTATGTGATTTTTTAACTTCGCTAAGGCTATTGTTTAACATTTATTTTTCGAAATATATCTAGCCGTTATCAAGGTCTATAAAAATTGTATTCTCCAAAAATCATTTTAAGCATTGTATATTTGTATAATTTGTAAATAGATTTTGTATAAAAATTTTGTAAGTAAATTTTTATTTTCCAACCTTAGTTTTGTAGCTGAGGTTTTGGGATTTTGAATTTTTTGTGTATATTGGGTCTTTGGGCACTTGTAAATTTATTTGTGCAGGTGAGATTCAAGAAGATTTGCTGGATTAGAGCTAGATCTAGGCCCTTGAGGGTAAGTTATAGTCTCTAAAATTTGTGCAGGGACAGCTACTGAAGAATTTTGTAGTGAAATTGATTATCTAAAAAAATTCAAATTTTGGGCAAGGGTCTCAGTTTTTGAGGCCTTTAGGCTCAACATCCTTCTCCAACCTAGCAATCTAGCCTCCTTAGCCTTGGCTGTGGCCCTAAAAGGTCATGTGTCACCCTTTTTTAGACCTGCAAGGCTAGCCGCAAGCCTCTAAGGGCCTCAACCTGCCTTTAGAGCCCTTGCTGTGGGCATTTTCGGCCTTCTTAGGCCTGGTTGTGAGGCCTAGGGCCTTCGTGCTCCCTCCTAATCCTCTCGACTTCCCTTTTTGGCCTTGTTGTGGGTCTGAAAAGGCCTTTCAGCCCTTCGCTATCCCTCTGTCGAGCCTCCTCTGTCCTTCGTGCCCTTCTTCCAGCCGTGCCGCAGCCCCCCAGTTCTCTCGGTCTGTCTTCCTCCCTTTCGGCTGCCCTAGCCGTGGCCTCTAAGGCCACTTCCCTTGAGCCTCAGACCTCATCAAGCCTTGCAGCCCTCTTTCACCTCAACGCTAGCCCTCTAGGGTCTAGCGTTGCCCCATCTTGATGCTCATTTTCCTGCTTTCTATCTTGGAATGGTCATTTGTTTTCTGGATTAAAAATTGGTTTGTTTTTCGGAGACATTTGGCTCAAGTTTTGTTTTTTCAGGTGTTCAAGTCATTGACAAAATTTGGACAAGTTGGGCTAGTGATCTACTAGGCCTAGGGCCTAAGGGTTTGGTCTCTAATCCTCATTTTTCCTCACTGTTTGCTGCAACAGTCATATTAAATTCATAACAGTGACAAACACTCATGAATATGCTTTAGAAATCACTCATAATTTGCCTAAGACATTGATAAATTAATTGCATGAGTTGGACATTTATCATTGAGCTTATTCTATGTTTTATTACTGACTGTCATAAGTGCAATCAGATCTGATATAACAGTGATAAAAACATCTTAAGAAGACTAAGATATCATAATTTCATTTGGGTTCTTGTTTCTCATATTTGGTTAAGTATATACTTCTCATTTCATGCTTAAAAGAGCTCTAGATTGGAATTTAGATACTGCTGTCTTAAAGTGTTTAATAATTGATCATTTGAATGTGATTGGGACATAAGTAACATGAGAAATTTCCTTGCTTATGCTCTATAGATGATAATTTTTCTTGTTTCATGATTCTATAGCAAGTTGGTTTCTAATTGTTTCAAGTGCACTAACACCTTTGTGGTTTCGAGTTTGATAATTTTTTCATAAGATCACATCTAATAGTTTCACTCACTAAAGCACTCCAATCTCGAAAGGAATCATTGGATAATAGCTCTTCTCCTCTTTTGGCATCATTGGTTTATGGTTATTTTGAATCCTTGGCATATCTTGAGAATATATTATCTTGGTAAAGGAGACTAATTGTTCAAGTAATAATCATGTTGAGGAATCATGATTTGAATATCTTGAAAGGTTTATAATTGTCTCTAGTAACTGGTATCTTGCATAAAGGATCATTGGTAATGAGATTCTAAGTGCTTTAATCTAATCAAGCATATCTTGAGTGATTGAGTATTATTGGCATTTATCTCTTTGAGGTATTTTGAAAGCTTCTAACTGAAGTAAGAGCCTTGATAATCTTGTGACAATAATCATTGGTATCTTGTTAAGCATTGGTTAAGTGCTCCAATTATCATTGAACAAGTTATTACGAAATTTGAGCACATCCCATAACTGTTGAACAATTCTATATTATGGATATCTATTTGGCGATTGGTAACTTGGCACATTTTCTTGTGGCTAAGATTGTGATCTCATTGATAAGTACTTGGTGGTATAACTTAAGATCAAGTCATAATTAAGCAACTTAAACAATATTAACTCAAGAATCACTCAATCCATCTTGCATTGCATTCTAGGTGTAGTTGCATTAATAACTTACCTCCAAGCATAAGCTTGGTTGATAGATATTTAGGGCCACCCTTTCTCAATTTAGCTTGAGGAACTTAGCCCCTCTTTAGTGGTTAAGATGGTGACCTTGCAGTCGTCAGAGCCACAACCTTTGCAGCGTCAGAGGCATTAGGTGGTAGTAACACAAGGGGGGGTATCGTTAATCAAACATCTGCTTGCTTCCTGTTGGCTTCCATCCCACAAGCTACTGTAGAGTCTAATTCCAAAACAGTTAAGAGGAAGGTTACACTTAGAATAGACATTTTAACTTGAAATCAACCAAGATTCTATATATCACCTAGCTTGTAGGATTTTCACTTCATAAGGGATAGTCATTCATCCAAGCAATGATTGTCCATCTAGTTACCTGGCATTTAATTGGTAATAAGCAATAAGTTTACTTGATAAGGCATTGGTCTCACAATTCAATTTAATGTAATCTTTAAGTCTTGCTAAAATTAACCAAGTTGCTAGGTCACTCAGTCGTGTCTTGTAGACACCTTGGTTGCTAACATGTCCTTCGTCTTCACATTTCCATAGGGATTACCCCCCATAGCTTGCTGTCTAGAGACAACTAGAATGTAGAGGTCGAGGATTAGAGTGACAGCCCCCGACCTGAGTCATTGTCACAGTGCTTATACAATCTGAGCGACAACAATGACATCAATTAATGTGGTGCCAGAAGACATAGAGGTGTCTATCGTTGAGGAGGTGCCATCCATTGTTGAGGTATCCATTGATGAGGTGTTCAAGGCCGTGTCTGAAATTTCAGGTGATAGCAGCCCACAATAGATTGGTGAAGTGCTAGGAGATACAATGGTATTAGAGGATGGTCGCTCACAGTAGTTTCATCAGTTCCAGACCATCTTTCTAGCATTGGAAAAGAAGCCCTAAATAGTACGAGAGCCCATTCTGCAGCAGAACGGGGTGCCGAAGGGCATGAGAGCAGTTTGTGCCGAGTCAACTGCTAAATTGACTTGTGTTGGGGAATGATTGGATTCCCTATTGGTACAACTAGAGTGCGCATTGGAGTGTCAGAGGAACCCTGTTCATAGATACATAGATGGGGCTTGTAGCACTATTAGGTTGTCTTTGCACATTGGAGAAGGAGACGCAGAGTCGCCTTGACAAATTTTATGTGTTAACCAGGATGGTGAGATGAGGCGACATGAGCTGCATAGGGTGCATCGTTCGCAGTATGGAGGGCTTGTTCTGTGCATAGGTGCTTTTGCATTTGATCCCTCTCTTGTGGTGGGATGGTAAGAGATATTGAGTTGGCATTCAGTGGAGTTGGCTATGTGCCTAGAGATATCCATGGCTAGGAACGTAGTCCAGTAGTTGCCATGGGTTACTAGAGGAGTCTACGGGCCAAACTGTTGTTGGGATCTAGGTGGGAATCCCCACCACAACATTGGTTTGGTTAGTGGCGGTATTAGTGGTGCGATGGATCCGGTGACTGAATGTCCACACACTTTTAGATACCCATCAGCACTAGTGACAGGTTGGATTGACAGGGGAGTAGGTAGACTCCACGGGTTGTCCAAGCATGTTGGGCGTACATGGGATTGTAGAATGATCAACATACTCTTGCAGGAGTTTGTTGAAGGAGGTGGCATTGGTAGGCCACCAAATAGTGCCTTGTTTGAAATCCAAGACTCTCCGCAGTAAGTTGGGAATCAACGATAACTGAGGAGTAACACATTGGTGGCATCGTCACTAGTACTTAGAGAGATTCATCTCGCAACTCACTCAAGGGGGATTTGGAGGGGAGATCCATGCATCAAAGGGTATGGTGATGTGACAATGGAGGTGGTGATACTGGCAGGGTACCGACTGACACATGTTGTCTTAGCCTTACACTAGGGCATCCAGTGGTGTGTAGAAGTATACAATGACGAACAGTGGTTTGCAGGTGAGCATGTAGATGCATGGTGGTTTGTCGTGGTGCACGAGTTTGCACGATGGAGTGGGAGGAGCGACTTACACCACATCGAGTTTGCTAGTGTAGTGACAGAGGCATTGGTGCATATGGGACCCCAGACAATAGAGAGTGATATAGCAGTAGGTAGGGGTATGCAATGGTGTGCAGGCATATGCTATAATGTACTGGTGGCCTCTCGAGGAGTACAGGGATACTTGGTTGTATGTAGTGGCGTATGGTGTGGCATAGGGGGCTGTTGGAGCATTGCCTCCCAGGAGACATATGGATGTTGACATTAGGTGTACCATTGGATGCAACTCACCCGGGATTAATGGTGACGTTGATGAGCGTCTAGGGACATCCTATTCAACCGAGAGAAGTCTTTGATGGAGTTATAAACAAGACCAAGACAGAGAGGGGGGCATCCATGGGATTACCTTTTAGTGTCCATGCAGTCTCTTGGTCATACCCTTGGGGACTTACATGCCTGTCACTCTCTACTATGGCTTACAGTTGTAGAGGGTTGGGTTGCTGCTCCTTGATGCTCTTAGGATAGGCAGCAAGACCAGGGGTGATGCTCTTAGGATAGGTAGCAGGACCATGGGGGCTCACCCTAGGCAGCTGGATGCGACACGGTGTATCATGGGCAGGAAAGAGACTCTCAAGTTGAGACATGCAGTCAGTGCACGAGCTGAGGGTTACAGACTCAGGGATGACGTGGTCTACTGCAGAGGTAGCATATATTTCACCCCTAAGTTCACACTTGTGGAGGTAATTGCGAGAGAATGCACTTGCGACAAGGTAAGTTTGAGGTGTTACATGAGCATGAGGGACAATGGATGGTAGACTTTGTCTACAGGTTGGTGTCCAGGCTCCAACAGTGTTCGGGTGTATCATCAAGATTTGGGATAGCAGGTTTCACTATGTGATCTGGCTAGAGTAGGGCAGATTGGCATGTGTAGGACATTCTTGATGCGTGGGGTCCACTTATTGGATAAATATAAGGGTCAGAGATTGAGCCAGATGGGCTCTAGTGGGTGGCAATGCTATACAACGACAACTAATGAGGAGAGGGAGTTGCGAGCTCCTAGTGTGGTTGGGGTATCCAGGGATCCGGTTGGCGGGTGTATCACTCCAATCCTCGATGGGCAGGGTCAATACAGAGAGTGATCTGGTTCTTTCTCAGGCTAACACACGGTGAATCGCCGAAACCTTCATCATATGGCGAGGCAGATTACTGCTCAGGATCGAGGCTAGTTGAGGAGTGGTGGACGCTGGCATTGTTGAGTTGCCGTTGCATATTGGGCATAGAGCCGATCATGACAGATATAGTGGCTGAGAGATAGAGGGGAGGAGGATTTGGTACAAGCATGATGGGAAATTGGGCTTGACCGGGTTGTAGCGGGTCAACAAGATAGGTTAATTTTGCGAAGGGCATGGGATCGCGTGATTGCACGGCGTAGCAATTCAACTACCCTTTGGAATGAGCCAATTCCCACAAGGAAAGGTCATTCAGATCTTCCATTGGATTTTAGTGATTTGTTGATGGTGTGGGGGACTTCACTAGTGGTAGGTGATCAATAGGAGGACACCAGGGAAAGCTCATGCCAATGAGGATTCAACTCCACAAGGATTGGATTGTATCTACAACAGTCTACTCCTGAAGTGAAGGAGGAGTTGATTAGGATTTTATATTACCATGGTAGGAAGCAGAGGGCGTCTGGTGCCCATGTCGAGTCAGACAATGAGTGGAGCGAGGGATACTTCGTGCTCATTAAGATGGCTTGGAATCTTGGTATCGAGGGATTTCCCCATGGTAGGACAGTGCAAAGATCAGGGATGACTCAGTGGCACATTTGGGACCTCAGTATTGTTTCCAGTAACTATTTGGGTCAACTGATCTAGAGGGTGCTTATTTAGGCGTTGCTTGAGGACAAGCAATTTTGGTGGGGAGGACTGTAATATCCCCAATTTTGATTTTTTGCATTAAAGACAATTTTGGGAAAAAGGGAGATATTTCTGGCATTGGGACTGAGGAGGAAAACATAAAATTATGGCAGTAGTGGAGAGTAAGGACCACAAGGAGAGAAAATTCGGCCCAAGATACAATTCACACTAGTGAGAGGAGACAGAGAAAGGAAGCGGTGCAAATTAGTGAAGGTTGCGACCACCAAGGGCGAGAGGGCCAACAATTATAAATAGAGCTTGGAGGCCCCCATTTGGTATCTTCGATCATTTGATAATTCAACACCAATTCTCTTGAGCTGCTTAGCCAAGACAGCCCGTGCTGTTCAACGTAAGGAATTTCTGAGCAAGAATTCTTAGCAGAGAATTTAGTTAGATTTGGTAGAGATTTCCAGTGGTAGATTTGGGCTTAATTCAATATTATAAGTACCATGGGGCGTTTTCTAGCTAAATTGGGCAATTCACACTTGTTGGGGGTCACTAAGGGTCGGTGGATTCAGCCCAAACCCTTTCTAGGATTTTGTGGGATTATTTGTAGGATTCTCTAGCTAATTTTATAGATATTTTTGGAAATATTTAGGCCTAAAATCCTCATTCTTATAGTAGGGCAAATTGGTGGTTAGCTAGGAAATTTGTATCACTTTGTGGGTTTGATTTTGGCTTGGAGATAGGCCGAACCTCTTTTGGCTATTTTCGGGTTTGAGAAGAGGAGCTCGTGGTTGCAATTTCAGAGCATTCCGGGCATTATTTTGAGCAGAAGATCGAGTTCCATTTAACAAAAATCATCAAATTTTTGGACAAGTTCGAATTGCATATTTGGGGAAATTCCAACACCTGATCCTACACATTCTTACCAGGGTTTTGCATTGCTTGTTGTAGCAAGCCCAAGTTCTATGGATTTTATCCTATTATACTTGGTTTTCCATGCATAATTAATAAAATGGCTCAAAACTATTGCCCATATTTTAGGGTTTTATGATTTGTGCTCTTGTTCAAATTTTTATTGTTGTAGTTTAGTTCATGCATCTGTAACTTGTATTTTCGTAGTTTGGAATATTACAGTGATATCATAGCATGATCTTGGTCAACACTTGGTTTTCCATGCATAACTAATAAAATGGCTCGGAACTATTGCCCATATTTTGGGGTTTTATGATTTGTGCTCTTGTTCAAATTTTTATTGTTGTAGTTTAGTTCATGCATCTGTAACTTCTTGTATTTTCCTAGTTTGGAATATTACAGTGGTATCATAGCATGATCTTCGTCAGCTGTGGGGAAGCTAGCAAGATCATGGAGGTAATAGACATGCATGCACAATGATTGGTTCGGCTGATCATGGATGGGTCACGCCTCACAACAGTTGTTAAAAAAAAAGAACTTGCATTTTTAATTCAGTGACTGCACGGACACACTTGGGAATATTCTTTCGATGATTGATTTTGATAATGGCCTTCACTGTGAACACCTCAACATTATCCTTGTGCACAAATAATTATCGTAATGGCAACAAAGTAAGGCCGTGGCAGGTGATAGGCAAAGCGGTTGAGCGTAGTCTGCGGTTGACCCCCTATTGTGGTTTATCATAACTGCGGGGGTGCGTACGATAGACAATTGCAATGTTTGGAAGTATGGGTTGATGCGCTAGGATTGACAATGAGACAACGACAAGTGAGATTGGGCAACACATAGAATGGCAGTGATATAGTGGGAAGCACTGAATGGCAACAATGATGGTTGCATGATGTGGGCAGAACTGTAGTGGCTAAAATGGTGGCGGCGTGAGAAAAGTGGGCATTGCGGTCAACCACGACGACAAATGACAGAATGTGTTGCGACGGGGACATCAACTATCTTCACAGCAACTGGTCAGTGTGTTGAAATAGGTAACTAGGTTTTGTCTTTGTAATGTCTATTGTAATCATGATTTTACGTATTTGATGAAAAGAAAAAAATAAATTTATTATTGTCATTCTTGATGCATGGGTTTCATGCTCAAGATAAATTTATTTTTAGGTCAAGCACCCATTGAGTGCTTCTGAGTTTGTCATAGAATTATGAAGCCAAAAGAGTCATTGTCATACATGTAAGACCCCTTTTGGCATGTTGTATCTTGTAAAGAAAATTTTTGTAAAGTCAAAAGTGTCATAAAGACCCTCCAAGAGCTTGTCAACAAGTTGGCCTACAAGAAGGATCAAGTCGACCTCATGGACAACAATTCGACCTTGAAAGAAGCCTATATATAAGAGATATCGACCTCACTTGAGGAGCACTCACTCACCACACAAGAAATTCGATCAAGGAAGAGAAAGAAAGCGAAGAAGAGGAGCACTAGAGGAACAAAATATTTGAGTATTGTTTTTGGGCTATCTTCTCCTCATACGTGTGAAGATTAGGGAAACCTTACTACAAAAAAGTCGAAGTTGCAGAAGAAACAACTGGGAAGTCAAAATTGCAAAAGAAACTGCTAGGAAATCGAAGTTGTAGAAGAAATTATTGGGGGAGGTCAAAGTGGTTGGAAGTTGCTAGAAGACCGAAGTTGCTGGGATGAACTGGTTGGGTCAAAGTTGCTGGAAGTTACTAGGTTGAAATTGTTGGAAGCTGCTAAGTAAAAGTAGGTGGAAAAGTTCATCAAGGAGAAGTTTGACTTGGTCTTGGAGGGGTCTTTGACAAGGGTCTTAGGTCTTAGAATTCGTCAATTTCTATAAGAAGAGAAGAGTTCTTGTGGGTTTTCCTCTCAAGAGGAGAGGTTTTGGCCTTGGTTGACAGCCTACATTTTGTGTCTCCTTATCTCATTGATCTTCATTGTTCGGTAGGCATTTGATGATAGAGAACACTAATAATAATCAATTGAAAGAAGAAGCCAATCAATTTAAGTAGAAATACATCACAAGCAGTTATCAAAGTAAGAGAAATAACCTTATCTAGATTCACCTAGAGTTCTCAACATGGTATCATAACTAAGGTGATTACAAGAAGAAGAAGACGCAGCTTGAAGATTACATTATTGAAAAAGGATACATAAGGGTCGAGCACAAGGAAATCATAATGAAAGACTAAGAAGCACCAGGGATGAGTACTCATCTCAAAGATCTCATCATCACAAGGAGAAGAATACCTCAAGGACCCTACCTTGACTCAAAGAAAGAAGGACTACACTTTTAAAGTATCGTGAAGTCTCCCTATTGTACATTTATACATCTAAAGGAAGCAAGAAGAAACATTGCCATCATCATTAAAGAAATCAAAGTCATATCCATCACATTGAAGCAAATATCACATCTCAAACATCGTTGAAGAATATCATCAAGATGGCATCAAGTTGAAGATATCATCATCTAGAGGCATCTTCACTTGACAAGTATTTTATATTTATGTCTGAATCTACTATAAAAATGACTTCATTCTGCAAGGAAAGCAACAAACTGGTTGGGGCATCAAATTTCCTTGCATGGAAAAAGAGGATAGATTTAATCCTCATAGAGAATGAAGTTATTGAATATGTTAAGGGTTCAATATCCACACCATCTCAAGAGCAATCTCAAGCATTATCGAAGTATATGAAAGGGGAATTAAGGGCTCAAAGAATCCTCATAGAATCAATCAAAGATTCCCTCATCCCCTATGTAGCAAAGTTGGAGAAATAATGTCTAACAAAGAAATGATCACCGTTGTGCTCTACCTGATGAATGGGTCAACTTTGTATAAAGTATCTATGGAAAGAAGGAAGCCACTCCATTCAGTGAACTTTGGTCATTATGTAAGATTGAAGAAACTAGGTTGAAGGCAAAGAGCGATGCTGGATCAAATGAATAAGTTCAAGCATATGCTGCCATGGCCAGAAGAAAAGGAAAGATTGGAAACTTTGATCCTCGAAAAAGAAGAAGATCGACATGTCAAAGATACAATGCTATGAGTGCAATGAATATGGGCACTTTAAAGGAATTGTCCTAGACTCAAGAAGGTCAACAAGCAAAGAAAGCAAAGAAATGAAGTCCATGTTACTGAAGAAGTGGAAGAATCAGAAAAAAAGAAATCAAAGAAGGAGGAAGTGAAAGATCTCTACGATTACTGAGATAATCTCCTTCACTTAGTTCTTTTCAATTGTAGAAAATGATAAGAAGAATCACAAATATGATAGGATGCATTAAAGCAAGAGAGAGACGCCATCATCATAGAAGCATGGAAGGATAGCTAAAGTAGAAAGTTCCTATGGTTATAACAATCATCATGATAGAAATAAAGTAACTCATGGCCTCTTCATTCAAAGCATAGAAGGACAACCGAAGTAGCACTATATATGGTTGGAGAAAGTCATCTAGCAAGATAAAAGAAAAGTCATCATGCATCATCATTATTAGAAATGAGCATTTGCAGAATGAGGATCATTGAGATCCTCCACTAGAATCTTTATGAAGAATGTCCATCGCTACTATGGAGAAAACAAGTGTCTCGTAGATAGTTCACATTCCAGCTTGTGTGGGATCTATTGTTTAGAAGGATGATGTTATGGTGACAAAGAAGTGCAACATGTTAAGTTGGTTGAAGCACTTTCATCTTCAAGTAAGGAAAGGAAGTTGCCGAAGGAAGTCTAGATGACCACATGAAGGAAGACATATGTATACATTTGGTAATAGATAGATAAAGTTATGTCATCATATGGTTGCAAAGAGAATGGTTGAATGCTCTGTCTTATGAGCATGATTGAAGAAGAAAGTACTCTTCCTTATGAATGATGCATGAGGTCATGTAGACAATGTCCCTTGAACTCTTCTACAAATTGATAAGATGAAATCTAATATGACCTCATGTGGAATATGAGGTGGTTGACATTCATGGTTCCTATGTTGAAAGAACCATGTAAAGAAGATCTAGAGGAAAACAATATGTGAAGGAAAATGAAAGAAAAGTTCGTGGGAAGATGTGTCTATAAGATAAAGTAAGGAATCAACATCTGATATTGACTACAAAGGGTATGATATCTCCATGAAGAAGGTATGAAGACCCTAATATGTGTGCTAGAAAAAGAAGAACCTTGGTAATGTATATTTTGGAGATAGATTCATACATGTGCAGGATGCTGATTTTAGAAGTTGATGTCATGACGAAATGCCATCATTAAAAGGTAACTTTGATTTATTGTTCATTTTGACTTTTGAGAAATTGTCTGGTTGGGTTGAAACATGGTTATTGAAAGAGAGTTGTAGATGTCACCTACAACCAGTACTCATGAGATTGGATGGAAGATCTTGAAAGAAACATGACTTGGAAAAGGTTGTTGTATGAAGGATAACCATATGTGAACTAGAAGCTCACTTTTCGATGAAGAGAAGGATGCCATGACTATTATTCATTGAAGCAAAGTGATGGAGAAGATGACTGATGCCCTACGAAGAAGATCTAGCAGATGAAGGCTCCATGATTAAGAAGTTGAAGTTCATGACATCAAAAGGAGGAGCCTTACTAGCAGCTGATAGTACCATGATCTCCACTAAAGAGTAGATAACTATTGTTGGAAACAAGTCCCTAGTTAAGAGGGAGCTTGGGAAAGTCCCCAGGTAAGAGGGGGTTTGGTTATATTCCTTTTATAGGAATGAGTAGATCCTCCCTAGTTGAGAAGGAGAGATAGACACATGATTCTTGTCTTCATATTATGAAGAAAGAATGGAGGATTGTGTAAGCATTTGGTTTCCGATACTCTTTGAGGATGGGTAGGGCATCGAATAGGTAAGAGTAGTCGAAGAGGAAATTCCTTGAAGATGTGTTATTCCAAGACAGGAATTGTCCTAGAAGGACATACCTTGTGAACATTGGGTGGGTTATGTGCCTCAAGAGATAATGATGATGGTATCTATCAGTTATTGTCTCACCACCATTGTGCTATAATCTTGTGGAGAGATAGAGCTGTTAATCAAGGCGTTGCTATATCACAATGCTAGTTGATATGATGAGATGCAATGAGATAAGCTGAAATAATAGCTTATGAGATGGCTTACCAATCCGACTCTTCTTATGAGAATTATTCAATATGAGAATGTCTAAGTACCATGTATGGATTATGAATACCTCCCTAGTTAAAGAGGGAGTGCTGAAATATGTAACTAGGTTCAGTGTTCATAACGTTTATTGTAATCATGATTTTATGTATTTGATGAAAAGAGAACAAAATTTATTATTGTTATTCTTGATGCATGGGTTTCTTGCTCATGGTAAATTTATTTGTACGTCAAGCACACATTGAGTGCCTCTAGGTTTGTCAAGAATTATGAAGTCAAAAGTGTCATTGTCATACATGTAAGACCACTTTGGGCATGTTGTATCTTGTAAAGATTATTTTTTAAAGTCAAAAGTGTCATAAAGACCCTCCAAGACCTTGTCCAACAAGTCGACCTACAAGAAGGATCAAGTCGGCCTCATGGATAACAATTCTTTCTTCAAAGAAGCCTTTATATAAGAGTTGTCGACCTCACTTGAAGAGCACTTCACCACACAAGAAATTCAATCAAGGAAGAGAACGAGAGTGAAGCGGAGGACTAAAGGAACAAAATCTTTGAGTATTGTTTTTGGGCTATCTTCTCCTCATACGTGCGAAGATTAGGGCAACATTACTACAACAAAGTCGCAGTTGCAGAAGAAATTGTTGGGAAGTCGAAATTGCAGAAGGAACTGCTAGGAAATCGAAATTGTAGAAGAAACTTCTGGGGAAGGTCAAAGTTGCTGGGATGAAGTGGCTAGATGTTGTTGGGTCAAAGTTACGGGAAGTTGTTGGGTTGAAATTGCTGGAAGCTGCTAGGTCAGAGTAGCTAAAAAAGTTCATCAAGAAGGAGAATTTTGACTTGGCCTTGGAGGGGTCTTAGGTCTTAGAATTCGTCATTTGAAGTTCTATAAGAAGAGAAGAGTTCTTGTGGGTTTTCCTCTCAAGAGGAGAGGTTTTGGCCCTAGTTGACAACCTACATTTTGTGTCTCCTTGTCTCATTGATCTTCATTGTTTGGCAGTTGTTTGATGATAGAGAACACTAATAATAATGAAGTGAAAAAATAAGCTAATCAAGTTAAGTAAAAATACACTACAAGTAGTTATCAAAGTAAGAGAAATCATTTAATCTAGCTACCCCTAGATTTGTCAACACAGGAAACCGGGGCTAATCAAGTTTTCTTTTAATATAATTTTTTTTTCCTTTGTTTTGATATATATATATTTTAATTTTTATTTTCCTTTCCTAATATACTTATTCTGAATTTATTGTCTATTTTTTTTATGTATTTTTATATTCATAATATTGTTTTTTTCATAATATATTACTCTGTTTTTTATTCTCTTTTGTTAATTTTTTTTTGTTGTATAAATATATATTGTTTATTTTTTTCTCCTATATATGATTTTACCCTCTTTTTATTTTTTCTATATTATTTATTTATTATTTAATCTTAACTTCTTTTTTTTTAAACTCAAATGCCAAAGGCCTCAATTGCGAAAACACAGAATGGAGAACCTCCAACTAGTATGGAATGCTTCATCACAGACACGAGTGACTGATGTTTGATGGCCAGGGGCGAGATAGATGGCTCTGATATCCAATGTACGAACAATGTTCATATACACAACAAGAGATTAAAATATCGAAATAATAGTATCCATCATAGATTATATATTATATATATATATATATATTTATTATATATCTATATAGTATATAGAGATCTAGTTATGAGATAGAGAATGATGTTTGAGATAATATGTTAATAGATATAGATATAGATATAATGAGAATGAACAGTTTTATATCCCCTTAGAGACATGCTCTTCCTATTAATTATTATTTATTTATATTATTTTTATATTTTATTCATAACAATTTTGGCTTGAAAGAATTTTAGGAATTCTTGGAATCTTGAACAACCGCTTTGACCTTGCTTAAATTGCTTGATTCACTCTCTAGGTGAGTCCGACCTCCTATTTTGGTCCAATAATTGCCACGACTACCTTTTCTTGAAAGAAAATAATTCAATTTGACATTTTGATTTGACTTTGTTTTGCTTGATTTGGCGTTTGGGGGTTTGCTTCTTCATTTCTTACTTCAACGTCTAGCTTGGAGGAACCTTTCTTGCCTTATTTGATGAACTCAACTTGGTAAGCTTGCTTCAAATGCTAACAACCAACTTGACTAGGAGGATATTGAATTTTCTTGGAGTAAATCGCACTTGATGTTTGATGATTAGCCCTTGGGGGCTCCAAATTTGCACATTAATCTCCACTGTTTCAATATTAGCCTCATATTCTCCCTTTACTGCATCAAAATAGGCCCAAAAAAGAATGATGTCATGTCCCACGTGCGGTACAAGTGCTTGGAGATGCCACGTTGTGTAGAGTATTGAGCTTATTGCGCTTGTACAAGTCACATGCTTGCCACTTCTTCTTTGTCCACTTTATTACTGAGCTTCAAATTATGTTGCTTACAATGCCACATGAAAGGCCATTTTGCTCGAAAATTGGGTGCACTACTATAACTAGAGTTTTATGAGGGAATTTTGAATGCTTTGAAATACAAGTGGTTCATCATGGCACAGAGAATCAACTAGACACCTTGTTTGCCTCAAAAGACATAGCATGCTGCCTCGGTAGATGCAAATGCATTTAGAACTATGATACTATCAGGATGTAGAGCCAAGGCAAGAGGGCAGTGCAAAATAGATAAGACACATGGCACATGTGGGGTAGGGGGCTGCACCGGGATCAAACGGGATAATGTCAGGGAAAGGTACATATAGTGATCATGCTTACAAGGCTTTATTGGCGCAAGTGCTCCCTTAAAGCATGAGTCCTAGTAATGTCTATTCCATGATACCCACACACCATCCCGAGGTATAAGAGTACCCATCAAGGTAGGGAGTTAGGGCCCACTAGGGCGAAGTCAGTGATGCCACAGAGGTAGACATTCCATGAAACAAACAATATTGTTAGTATCCATGGCCGTCCTCACCAACGGGGATCTAAGAGTCACTTTCACAAGATAACACACACCCACATGGCTTTACAAGGCTCTAAGGCACATCCTTTTGGCTTATACGACATGGCCAAGAAGTTTTGGAGTACCGTCACTGAAACAAGGGTAATAGGATGCACCCCTAAAATAAGCAAGAGACCAAGCAATCTCCCCCAACGACCTCCTAGAAACCCTCATGACAGGTCCCCCCCTCAACAAACTCCCCAATAAATGTGCCAACGAAAATAGTGGGTGAATTCTCCATAGATATGCCAAGATGAAGTGAAAATCCAAAAGTGGCACATGCGGCCTCTCCAAGGCATAATTGTCTCTCAAAAAGATTGCTAACATTTATATCCTCAATAGCAAGGCCTCAAACCTCAATCAGCTCAATAGGATTAATTTTCAAATGAATGAATAATACCATAGAGAAATGTGATGGCTACATAAGCAAGGGTGCTCCCCATGTAAACCAAAATTTGGGTTAAATAAGAGTCAAACCAGCATTAAATCAATGCAATCAACCTCCATTTTGTGAACAAGCTGAGCACTCCACCTAGAATCACAACATGGATTATAAAAACCTATAATGTGTAAAATTGTAATTTTCCAAACTTAAACAACAGTGGTATGCAAAAGCAAATACGACTCATACATAGGAAAATAAAAACGATTAGCCAATGCTCAATATGCTTAAGAAATGAAAACAAGTTGAGCCATTTTATTAATGAAATGGAGCAAGTACAATAGTATGGAAAATGTGCCTGAGCTTGCCTCAAGGGCAAGCTTGACATAACCTAGGTAATAAACAATAATCTCAATGCTGGAAAATGACTGCTCCTCTAATGCTCTGCGCTGTCTCCTAGTAACTGCACTGCTGGCTGGAAATGAACTACAAGAAACACCGTCTCAAGTGCTCACAAAATGATGAAACTTCAGCCCCAAGATCCTTTGCCAAAACCCAAAAAAACCCAGAAAGATTTGGTTGTAATGTAACCTCCCAAATTCGGTCGCCTTTATGGTCTACGCCCTCCAAACTACTCTAGGAATACGGTGTGCAAGAACACCAACAAAATCCTCCTTCAAGCTCTGAAAATGAAGCAAACACCACTCCAAGTATTTCCTCAAACCTCCACGGTAAAACTTAACCTCAAATGTTGATTTTGGGTAGCGTCGGATTTGCTCTAGCTTCGAAATTTTGTGGAGGGGCTAGAACACATGAGATCTCCAAGACCCATAAATCATTCGGAGAAATTCCACCCCGATGAGGAGTTATTAAAATAATTAATATTTTTAATGGGTTCTTAAGTCTAAACTTAAGAAAATAAAAATATTAATGGGGTATTAATAAGAATATGGGTGAGAAACTTCTAAGTGATGAGGATTGAGTCTGTTTTAATCTTAGCCATTGATTAACGACTTAATCTCGGCCATTGGTTTATCAACACGAAAAGTATAAGAGGAGGCTTGAGGGTCAGTTGGAGACACATTTGAGAGATTAGTCAGTTCGATTTTTTCTGGGGCGAGGTTTGTTGAGAAAATCGAACAAGTGATTTGTTGTAGCAGAGGGGCAGGGGTAGTTGAGGTTGGAGGATCTTGTCCAGGACCTCGAATACACAGCAGAGAGAGGCAGAGAGACGCCAGAGGAGGCAACACAAACCTAGGGAGATTGACTCTAGGCCAGAAAGGGCCCACACATTTCCATCTTTGGGGTAGAGCCACCCTCCAACAAAAATCCGAATTTAGTTGGGGAGCAACAGGATCAACCAAGAAGAGTGATGTCAGAGCTCCAAGAGGCAGAGGAGGCAGCGCAATGCTGACGTAGTGTCCCAGTGTGCTCCACTCAGGCCCACTGAGCTACTGTGAAGGGGCAACACAGCTGTAGCCGGGGACAACTAGTCCAGTTACCGGAATGGAGAGATTTTGCCAGGTGAAGTGAGGTAATCTCACTTAGGTTTCTGCTAGTACTTTTTTCTCAGTAACTAGATTGTTGAGAGGGCATCCGGAGTTGTATTCAAAAGTACTACTTAATAATAGAAAACCCTCAGAGCTGCTGCACCGGTTTTCCCGCATTAGGTTTTTCCGACGACGTTTGTCCAAAAATAACGGTGTCTCTTGTGCATTTGTCTCGTTCTATTTTCAGTTCATGATCTATATGTATGTGTAGTCTACAATAGTGTTTTTCGTTGCTCTTTAATAATTAAATAACTTGTTGAATGTAAATCCAAGTAGGAGATGATAAACTAGTGATAGTAGTAGGGTTTTTGATGTGTAGATTCTGAAATTTTCACATGGTATTAGAGCATTGCAAATCATAGGAGACTGAAGACACCAACCAGAAAATCCAGAGAATTTGCTATAGAGAAGCAATTGTCCCAAGTGATAATGTTGTTTCAGAGGTAGAGGAGTAGTTGCAGGAGTGACGCAGAGCCAGAGGAGTGGTGCAGAGGCTCGCGCAGTGCCTGTGTCAGCATTCCGAGCCTGTAGAGGGTGACACAATACCCAAGAGGAGCTCATGCAATGATTGTATTAGATCTCTGGGCCAACGCAGAGCCTGAGAGAATCAATTCAGTTAGTTGCTAGGGCTGGAGAAGCAGTGTAGATTCGATCAGTGGAGTTGGTGGGACGCTGTTGCTGTTGGTGCAAAATAGTGTTTGTGGAGACAAAGCTGAGGTAGAGGGAGTCACTGCCTTGACAAATTTCTAGCCAAAGAAATCTAGATTCGGGTTGTAGCAACAAAGGAGGATTGGAGAAGAGTGATTCGACATAGATTTCTAGGAAGGAAATCAGTACTTAGAGGGAGTCTAGAGGAGCTTGTTCCTTAGGGGGTTCTTTGCACCAAAGAAATCTAGTTCCAAGTCTTCTAGATTAGTAGCGAGGAGCGAGAAGAGAACCAATCCTATTTTTTGAGCAGAGATGGTAGTCAATGGACTAAGGGATCAGGACAGATTGGATGGAGCATCCAATTTTGTCATCTGGAAGGCCAGGATCCTGCCAATCCTAGACAAACATCGCATCAAGGACCATGCCTTGAAAGTAGTTGTTGTTTTGTTCAATGCTGATCTGTTAAAGAAGTATGAGGAGGCCCAAGAAAAGACCAAGTGCATGATCCTAGACGGGGTCAAAGATCATGTAGTACAACACATTGCTGAGAAGGAAACAACAAAGGAGATGTGGGAGGTTCTGACCACCTTGTACTAGGGCATTTCCATCCAACGGAAGATGCTATTAGAAAATTAGCTGAGATAATACCAAATGCAAAAGGGAGAAGAGATCGATCCCTTCCTCCTCAGATTGCAAGGGATTCATGACCAGTTGACTTTGGTGGGGTCTACACTAGAGCCCAAGTTTGTGGTCATGACTTCCCTGAATGCAGTCACTGAGGACTGGGAGACATTTGTCCAAAGTATCTTGGGCAGAGCGACTATCCCCAGATGGGAGTAGATGTGGGAAACTCTTCGACAAGAAGAGATCAGGTCATTGACCAAGGCAGGGAGTAGTAGCAAAAGAGCCTGGGTCAAGAAGGAGGAGGAGGATGAAACTCTCGCATCTTTGGGACAACAAGGGCAACTGAAATGGAAGTAGAAGGATATTTCCAAGGTCAGATGCTTGAAGTGTGGGGAACTTGGACATTATGCTACTCAGTGCCCCCGGAAGAAGGGCAAGGATGAAGCTTTTGAATCAAAGGTTGCTCTAGCGAAAAATGACAAGGAAGGCAAGGATGACGATTGTGCCACGAGCGTTCATGCACCTCTGGAGAAGAGGTGGGGCGACATGGAGTTGTAGTCGAGAGTTCTACATGAACTTGGGAAGATCCTTGGGGTGCCCAAAATCTTGGATCACATACGGCTACAGGAGCCCTTAACGATAGTAGCAAAATGACGGGTGTTGGTTGGAGCGAGTTGTTATGGAGCAATAGTGGCAAAGATAGAGTGCCAAAGTCTGAGGAAGCACAGTGGATGCTGTAGCAGTGCGAGAGGCACATAGCAGTTTGCAGCAGCATAGTAGCAGCAGAGGGTTAGCACAGATTAGCAGCAGAGGTAGCTTTAGCATCACAAGGCATCCAGATTGACCAACATGTCAGTTTTTGGGTGAAGGTTCAATTGCTTAATTATCCATAGTTGAGTTGTAGTGCAACAGTTAGCAGTGGCAATGCTATGGGCAGCATGAGGCAACATTTTGGGAGGGTGCTGTAGTAAAGATGTAGCAGTGGCAGTGCCAGAGTCATGGACAACAATACAGGAAGCAGTAGTGCAGTGGATGAAGGGCATCAAGCCAAGCACCATCAACATAGTGGACCGATGCAGTGGATCAATGTATTACTTCTGTTGAGAAGTGTTACTAGAGCACATTCTTCGCTAAGAGGGAGTGTTGATTTTGGGTAGCATCAGATGTGCTTTATGTTTGAAATTTTGTGGAGGGGCTAGAATACATGAGATCTCCAAGACTAAGAAATCGTTTGGAGGAATTCCACTTGGATGAAGAGTTGTTAAAATAATTATTATTTTTAATGGGTTCCTAAGTCTAAACTTAGTAAAAGAAAAATATTAATGGGTATTAATAAGAATATGGGTGAGAAACTTCTAAGTGACGAGGATCAAGTTTGTTTTAATCTTTGTCGTTGATTAGGGACTTAATCTCGGCCGTTGATTCATCAACAAGAAAAGTATAAGAGGAGGTTTGACGGTCAGTTGGAGACACACTTGAGAGATCAATCAGTTTGATTCTTCTGGGGCGAGGTTTGCTAAAAAATCGAACAAGTGATCTGTTGCAGCAGAGGGGCAGGGATAGTTGAGGTTGGAGGATCTTCTCCAGGACCTTAATACACAACAGAGAGAGACAGAGAGATGCCAGAGGAGGCAATGCAGATCCATGGAGACTGACACTGGGCCAGGAAGGGCCCACGCATTTCCAGAGCTGGGGTAGAGCCACCCTTCAACAGATATCCAAATTTAGCCGGGGAGTAGCTAGATCAGCTAAGAAGACTGACATTAGAGCTCCAGGAGGCAAAGGAGGCAGTGCAATGCTGACGCAGTGTCCTTGTATGCTCCACGTAGGCCCATGCAGCTACTGCGAAGGGGCAGCACAATTGTAGCCTGGGACAACCAGTCCAGTTGCCGAAACAAAGAGATTTTGCCGGGTGAAGTGAGGTAATCTCACTTAGGTTTCTGCTAGTATATTTTTATCTCTGTAACTGGATTGCTGAGCGGGCATCTAGAGTTGTATTCAGAACTACTGCTTAATAATTAAAAAACCTTAGAGCTGCTGCACTGGTTTTCTCGCATTGGATTTTTTCGGGGACGTTTGTCCAAAATTAATGGTGTCCCTTGTGCATTTGTCTCGTTCTATTTTCAGTTCATGATTTGTATGTATGTGTAGTCTCCAATAGTGTTTTTCATTGCTGTTTAATAATTAAATAACTTCTTGAATGTAAAAACAAGTAGGAGATGACAAACCTGTGATTGTAGTAGGATTTATGATGTGTAGATTTAGAAATTTTCACATCAAATACTGATACTCTACCCATCTCGTGAGCACTAAGTGCTGCCTTTGCGTTGGCCCAAGAAGTGCGAAAGACACCCTGCAAAGCAATATGCTCCACCAACTCTCAAACTCTCCCAAATGTCAACAATCCTCCTTTGCCTCAACTCCGGAAAATCTCTCACCCAAACTCCATTGCAAGGCACCACAAGCAAATTCAGCCACCTCTTCGTTGCATCGTCCACTAATATGCACCACCTGGAAGTGGATGCCACTATTGGAAATCACAATGAGATTCTCCTTCTCTAGAAATGAAGAAAACCTTCCTAGGGTGGCACTCGAAGGCGCTTGAAGAAAGGGTGAGCTCTTCGCTTGAAGAACTTGTTCTAAACAGTGAGTGACTCGACTAAGCAGCTCGAGCAACCAAAGAGAAATCGATATACCAAAAAGATGAATGAGACGAGGAGAGTTGCCTTCCTTATATAGATTTTGTGGGGCACTTTTCCCTCCAACTCTTCCTCCATCATGGGCCCTCACCTAACCACCTCCATGCAAAACTTACCCACCTCCATGCAAATTGAACTAGGGAATGCGTATTTCCCTAGTGAGGGTGGCCCCCATGTGTAACCTAACTACAACACAAATAACTTTTCCTAAGTCTATTCTCCTAATAAAATTGATTGGGGTTCACTAGCTCCAAAATTGGCCCCATAGTACAAAAATTAATCTTGTTCCAAAATAATTTAGGAAGGGACATGATAGTCATCCCCTCCCAAACGTTGTTTGTCGCCAAGCAACTTCAATGTCGGATGCTCAAGAATGTGCTCTCCTTCCCAAGTGGCATCCTCAACCAGTAAACTCTTCCAACACACCAAATACTCTTTGATGATCTTGCTTCTGAGCTTCCTCTCCCTGGTCTCTAAGATGGCCTGTAGCTCTAGATTCAAATGCCCCTCATCATCAAGTCCAGGCAACTCCACAACTGCTGTAACCTGCTGCCCCAACACCCTCTTGAGGCATGACACATGAAAGATTTTATGAATGCTGCTCCCTGGTGGTAGCTCCAACTTGTAAGCCAACTCTCCAACCCTCCTAATTACTTTGTATGGCCCAAAGAATTTCGGCTACAACTTTTTGATCCCCTTCTGCTTCAGTGTGGATTGTTGTTACGACTGCAATCGAAGGTAGACCAAGTCCCCCTCCTAAAAATGCCTCTCTACTCGACGCTGGTCATCATACATCTTCTGCTAGTCCTGGGATGTTTGTAGGTTATCCTTAAGAGCCTTAAGGATATCTTGGCTCTCTAGAATCTAATCCTTCGCCTTTGGGGCCTTGTTGTCTCCAGAAGCAATATAAAAAAAAGACAGTATTATAACCATATAAAGCACGTAAAGAAGTCATACCAATGGACATGTGATGGGTGGTCTTGTAACAATATTCTCCCAAATGCAACCATCAAATCCAAGCCCTCTGTTGCCTTGTCACATAATTCCTGAGATATCCCTCTAACCACTGGTTCACCCTCTCTGTCTGGCCATCGGACTGTTGGCATTATGATATATATGTTGTACTTGATGGCAACCCACTCATCTCAGATGATAAATTATAGTGCAGCAAAGTTCACGCACTTTCATGAAGATAAAAGTTTCTTTCATGTAGAGAAAAGTTCACGGACTTTTATGCAGAGAAAAGTTTATTTCATGTGGAGAAAAGTTCACGCACTTTAATGTAGAGAAAAGTTTATTTCATGTAGAGAAAAGTTCACGGACTTTTATACAGAGAAAAGTTTATTTCATGTGGAGAAAAGTTCACGGAATTTTATGCAGAGAAAAGTTTATTTCATGCAGAGAAAAGTTCACGGACTTTTGTGCAGAGAAAAGTTTATTTCATGTGGAGAAAAGTTCACGGAATTTTATGCAGAGAAAAGTTTATTTCATGTAGAGAAAAGTTCACGGACTTTTATGTGGAGAAAAAGTTTATTTCATGTGGAGAAAAGTTCACGCATTTTCATGGTTGGTTCATGGTATTGGTCCTACAGTTTTTTGATCCTATGGTTTTGGTCCGTGGTATTGCATCCAAAAGTGTTGATCCCAAGTATTGGGTTCATGGTATTGTGTTATTATGGTTTTAGACCGTGGTATTGTGAAAGGCCTGAAACTATAAAAGGTGAAGGAGATCATTTTGCAAAGCATCATCTGGATTGTTATTGAATATCTGATAAAGTGCTAGATCTGGAATACTGTGATTGGGTTATGGTGCAGATCTGGATCTGAATAAAGAAGGAACCTGAGCTCAAGGAGAAGGATAAGTTCTATTGATGGGTCTTAATCTTTAAGCTTGAATGATAGTATTTTTTGTTTTGGGTTTAGATTTGGTGTGTGGTTACAGTTACTGTGATTTGGATACAGCTGTCAGAGAAGTGTCTACTTGATTCAATTCTAATTGGTGAAAAGGAGATTGTTTGATGCAGAAATTCTTGATGATTGATTGATGTTCATGGATCCAGTCTGAAAAATTTATGAAACGTGGTCCCTGGAAGAAAGAGAAGGTTGTAGCCTTCTGTAGGCCATCACCTACGTACTAGTATC
>APFE031234991.1:0-12131 GCA_000404065.3 Pinus taeda | reverse complement strand
TATCTTAGCTAGTACAAGAACTATGGGGGTTGTAGCTCCCTTCCAGAAGAGACTGGAGAACGAGAGAGGGTTGTAGCTCTCTGCAAGTAGAAGCCTGCGTACTGGTATAAGACTGCACCAGTACAGAAATATTGTAAAAGGATATTCTTATTAAGAAGAAGATTGAGATGACTTGCAGCAGGTGGTTTTCTCCCACATTGGGTTTCCACCTTATATCATGGTGTTCATGTGTGATGATCTGTTCTATTTCACTGCACCTGTTTACTGTTAATATGGTTGATAATGTTCTAATGCGCTCATTAAGGATCAACTAACTGAATCATAAGAAGTTGTGAAAGTAGCATATATGAATCTGAATGTGGAAATGAAAAAGTTTTATTGATGTGATAATACTGATTCACCCCGCCTCTCAGTATTATTTCCAACACTGACTGCAAATGATAGTTGGTGCTCAGAGTGAGCTCAATGTCAACTAGTCTTAAGAGCTCTTGCCAAAATCCTCCCTTGAATCGGCTATCCCTATCACTGACTATAGTCTTAGGGAGTCTGCGCAGACGAAAGACCTCCCTGAAGAATAACTCTGCCTCCTGCGAGGCTGAATATTGTATCGGTATGGCAAAGAAGTGTGCAAACTTGGTCAACCGGTCGACTACCACAAAAATACAATCCTTCCCTTGCACCAAGGGAAGTCCAACGATTAAATCCATAGAGATGCTCTCTGATTTTTCCTCAGGGATGGGAAGAGGTTGCAACAATCCTACTGGATGGGTCAACTCTCTTTTGTTCCTCTGGCAAACTTCACACTCCTGCACATGCCTCAACACATCTACCTTGAGGCCCTTCCAAGTGAAGCGCTCTCTCACTGCCATATAAGTCTTCCTAAACCCCTAGTGCCCAGACAAAGGAGAATCATGAGCTGCTTGAAGGACGCGCTCCCTCAACTATGATCCCAAAACCAAAAATATGTGTTCCTTATAGTAAATAACCTCATCCATCACCCTGTAGTGCTCATCTGCATAGCTACAGATCTCTCACGCCCGACGATCCTTGGAGTACTCTACTGATAACTGAGCCTTCCAGTAATGACAAATGCTCATGAGTGAAAGCTCGACTGGTCTCCTGGATAGTTCAACCGCCACTACATTGTGCTTCCTTAGCACATATGCAATATCAAAATCATAGCCCTGCACTTTGCTAACTCATCTCTGTTGTCTGTCATTGAGGCTCTGCTGCCCCATGAAATGGCGAAGACTGTTGTAATCCGTCTTTACTGGAAATCAATTCCCCACCAAGTACTGTCTGAATTTGGCCAATGCATGCATTATGGTCAACATCTCCTTGTCGTAAATGGAATACGACATCTCATGAAGTAGAAGCTTCCAGACTATGTTGCAGGAAACGTTAGGGGGGGGCCCGTTTCCTTGAGGAAACGGAAACGAAACGCGTTTCCGCGTTTGGTATGGCCGTGAAACGCGTTTCCGGCCGTACCACCACGTTTCCCGAAATGGAAACGTGGGTGGTACGGCCGGAAACGTGTTCACGGCCGTACAACCCCACTTTTCTAAAAAATCGAGTGTTTTTTTAATTATATATTATTATTATATATTATTTTTTTTTTAATTTTTTTTTTTAATTTGTTTTTAATTGTTTCTAGTGGGTTCTAGAAGCTTGTCTAAACTTATAAAAGAGAAGTTTGTCTCATTCTCTCATCACACTATTCAGCAAGTCGTTTCTCTTGGAGACTGGAAGTTGTTTCAGCTAGGGTGTTTTGAGCAGTAAGCAAAGTGGATTTCAGCAGTAGGAGAAAGAGATTTCAGCAGCAAGAGAAAGAGATTTCAGCAACAGATTTCAGCAGCAGCAGATTTGGCTCAGCTACAGCCATATTTCTCTTCTCTTTTCTGGCATTTTGGGGTAGTTTCAGCCACAGAAAATTAATTTTTATTTTCATTATGTGATCATTCATGACTCATGAGTAAATGTGATATAAATTTAATCTTAATGTTTAAATGTAATAAATTATAATGTATCATTAATGCTTTATGATTGCACATATATATAATAATTTTTAAATATTTTTAGTATATATACATGTATATATATATTCGCGTTTCCCCGTTTCCTCAAATTTGGGGAGGTCGCGTTTCGTATCGCTTCCCGTTTCGGAAAGTCGTTTCCGTTTCCCCGTTTCGTGCAACTTAGCTTCCAGATCTCAAAAGCAATGGGGTGCCCTCCTTAGGGTAACACTGCCCCAATCCCTACACCTGATGCATTAGACACTAATGTGAAATGCTGAGTAAAATCTGGGAGTGCCAATACTGGTCAACAAGTCATCACCTCCTTGAGGCGATCGAATGCTGCCTGAGCTCCCTCTATCCATGGAAAGGCCCCCTTCTTAGTCAGATCAGTGAGGGGTGCAACCAACTGTGAGGAGCCCTTCACGAACTTTCGATAATAGTTACAAATGCCCAAAAATCCTCTCAACGTGTCACATCTCAGGGTTCTGGCCAATCCTGAATGGCCCAAATTTTCTCCTTGTGCACCTTGACCCCATTTCCACCTATGATGTGTCCCAAGTACAACATCTCCGTCAACCCAAACTCGCACTTGGACATCTTATCGTAGAACTATTGCTCCAATATACACAAGACTGTCTCTAAGTGTTGTAGATGCTCCTCCCATGTCCTGTTGTATATCAAGATGTCATCAAAGAATACTAATACAAACCTCCTCAACTGGCCTCGAAACACATGGTTCATGCATGACTGAAAAGTAGCCAGTGCATTGGTCAACCCAAAAGGCATAAACAGGAACTCGAAATGCCCATAATGACACCTGAAAGCTGTCTTCCATATGTCCTGCTCTCTCAACTGGATTTGATGATACCCAGACCGCAAATCTATTTTAGAGAAGTACTTGGCTCCTCCAATCTCATCCATCAACTCATCAATGCGCGGAATGGTGTACTTGTTCTTCAACGTCTTCTTGTTAGGGGCCCTGCAGTCAATACACATGCAGAGAGTCCCATTCTTCTTCTTCATGAGCACAATTGAAGAAGCAGACGGACTGGAACTCGGTTTGATGTGTCCCAATGCCAATAACTCCCCGATGGCCCTCTCGATCTCGTCCTTGTAGGCCTTGTGATGCCTATAGGGTGGAGTGATGGCTTCCTGTAGACCAGACTCCTACTCTATAGTATGCTTGAATCCCTCGTCAGTTGGTTGTCTTGGCGGTATATCTCCAAAGACTACCGAATATCTATCCAACATTGCCTGTATGTCTACATGTGGTGGCACGGTCTTTCCCCCAGACTCTGAAATCCTCAACACTACTGCCCATGCTATGTCTCCATGCCTCAAATGGACCTCCATCATTGTGGTCCGAAACCGTCTGAGGGGCATATGAATGCATGCCCTGAAGAACCACCGGCTTACCATCCAGTCCAACAAACTCCATCACAAGCTGCTTCCAATCGGTGGTAACGCGGCCAAGGGAGTACAACCATTGGACACTCAGCAGCACATTGGTGTCGGGAACATCTACCACGAAAAAATGGTCTGTCATTGTTAAAATTGGCAACCAGGGAAAAACCTCATGTGGGTCATCTTATTCATGGCTGATAATATTTTTATTAGATTCCTCTCGTCGAGAGGTGTAGGATTGATATAAAGATCATCCGATTCCGATAAGTATTCATGGAGATATGAATCTATTTTGATCATGGAAGTATTATCAAGCCGACCTACAACTCATGTAGGCTCAGTAGCCCAACAGTTGCATCTATTTAAACACCAACGTTGTGTATAAATATAGTAGGACTTTTCCTCATTTGGACTCACTCATCTCATCACATCTCTCTCTCTCTTTACTGCGTAGAAAAGTGTCTCTTCTCTACTATGCAGAAAAGGGTCTCTCTCTCACACATGTGAAGCCGGAAGCTGTTGAACCTGAAGCTGCAACTGAAGATCCAAAGTTTGATCAACGTTGACCATCAGATCTCCTCCTTAGAACTGTGTTGTAGGTCCATCTGGATCTCCTCTGAAAGCCGCAACTTTTGGTGGTGGAATTAAGTCAATTCGACAGACGGTTTGCAAGATATCGATTGCCCTAGTTTGAAGGAAGCTGCTGAAACTGAAGTTGCAACTACTGAAGTAAAGTTTGACCTGCGTGGACTAGAAGATCTCCTCATCTGAACTGCGCTGTAGGTTCATTTGAACCTGCTCAGGAAGCCGCAATTTTTGGTGGTGGAATCATGCCGATCTGACAGTCGGTTTGTGAGATATCGTCTGCCCTAGTTTGATGATGAAGCCGCTAATGCTGATGCTGCTGATCTAGGGTTTGCAACTGCTGATATAAACCAGATTTATTGTGCTATTTCTTTCTACTGAATTATTGAAGATAAAAGAAGATTTGATCAAAGGGTTTCCCCACACATTGTGGGGTTTGTCCTTGGGTAGCCGCCACATCTTGTGTCTCTTGTCTTGGCTTGTTTTCTGTCGATCGTTTAATGTTCTATCTGCACTTTACTTTATGTACATGTGATTGCTAATCTGTGGAATATAATAAGAAAAAGAAGTAAACTATTATAAGCATAGAACATACCATAACTGAACATGGGATCAGAGCTAAGGTGAAGACAAAGCCCGAGCAAGAGCAAGAGCAATCATCGAAGAGAAGATTGGCAAGGCTATCCTAAAAGAACTATGGGGTCCTCAACACTCTGCAAAAGGCAAGCTTCGTGAGAAAGTTGACTACCATGGATGGAAGATGTCTATCAATCTAACCCTAGAAGATCAAGGAGTGCTGGACCATGTAAGAGGCAATATTGTTGAGCCTCCATCAAATGCATCCGCTGCTGCATGGAACAAATGGAAAACCGGAGAAGTCAAAACAGAAGATCATCCGGGACTCTATCGACAAGCACTTGGTGGTCTCCATCTCTGACCTGAACACCTCCAAGGAAATCTACGATAGACTGGTGAGTTTATTTAAAGTTAATCATGCAAATCAAGTTTTGTTTCTTGAAATAAACTGAGGAAAATCAAGAAGGGTAAAAATGAGAGTATGCAAGCATACTTTTTAAGAATCACCGAGATCAAGAACGATCTCCTATCTATTGGGGAGACTATTACTGATAGAGAAATGGCACTCATGACTCTTGGAGGGTTACCATCCGAATGGTACGTGTTCAGGACTACTCTTTTGGACAATAATGTAATTCCTGGTTTCGAGGAATTAATGGCTAGATGCATTCAAGAAGAAACAAGGGAAGAAGAGCAAGAAATGCCATGCCTAAAGGTCCTCCTGCTGCCTTTTCTTCTCATGCTAAGAAAATAAATTATTCTGGGATTAAATCAAAAGGAAAGGTTGGACCTAAGGGTGGAAGAAAAGGACGATGTTACATCTGAGATAAAGCAGGTCTCTGTGCAAGGTAGTGCCCTAATAGAAAGGACTCACACCGGGATGATGATCAAAATCCCTCTGATGGCAATCAAATGAATGACAAAATCAATAGCAAAGGTAAGAGGAGAGTTGGGAATCAAGGAAGTGGACAACCATTCAAGAAGGCTAGAAATTACAAGATGTATTATATGTACCTTATCTCAAAAAGAACCTGGTGTCCATCTCGGCAATGGAAGACAAAGGCTACAAGGTAACCTTCCACGATGGCAAGGTACGTATATGGAAAAATAATGTTAAAGATGCCTTTACTCTTGGGTTTCATGTTGATTCATTATACCAGGTCGATGGAAGTCCGCTAGGTGTCATGTCTTATGACACATCTCTTCAGTCTAAATTTTGGCATCAGAGGTTTGCCCCCCTTCATTATAAAGCTCTACTCGGTGTAAGACAAATGGTGACAGGGATGCCTGAATTTTGAGTAGAGAAAGGTGGTGTATGTCTAGGATGTGCCGAAGGAAAGCTCAAAAGGGGACCATTCCCCTCAAGCCTAAGCAAGACCTCCGATATATTACAGTTGGTTCACTCAGGCATATCTGAGGCTGGCATTAAGAGGGAGACTACTACACACATACCCTGAAGAGAATTGTGCCGGGAAGGAAAGAACTGTACAATTGTGGACATTGTTCGGGCCATGCTACACGATCAAAGACTTCGAAGTTTCCTATGGGCTGAACTAGCAAACACCGCCATATATGCACAAAATCATGCCCTCATCAAGCTTGGGTCCAAACTCCTGAAGAAATGATCAACTGGAAAAAACCTAAATGTTCATTTTTTTTCTCGGAAGCCCTTATATTTTCATGGGCCGAAAGAGAAAAGAAATAAATTGGTGCATTCGAAAGAAAGGAATTTTGTGGCTATGGGAAAAATACTAAAGGCTATAGAATCTATGTAGTTGGTCAAAAGGGAAGTCATGATTAGTCATGATGTCACCTTTGACGAAGATATGGCTCTCAGCAAGGTGGACAATCTTCCGACTTTGAGGAGCTCTCAAGAAGTCGACACCAGGGAACCGAAAGAAAAGGATGATGAATCAATGCCTGATGTAGAAGAACCCATGGATCTGATTGATCCTCATCCACATGAGCCTTCCTGTTCTAGGAAGAGGCCTTCATGGCTTAGGGGGATACTTGATGATGCTGAGGGACATGCTGCACCCTGAGGAACCTTCCATCAAAGTAAGAAACCTAGCAGGTATCAGGGATACCTAACCATCATGAGCACGATCATAGAAAATGAGCCTTCATCATTCTCAGATGCCATCAAGCATCAAGGATGGAAGGATGCTATGACCATAGAATATGAGTCTATTATGGAGAATGATGTCTGGGAAGTAGTTCCTAGACCCCGGACAAGACAATTGTTACTTCAAAATGGCTTTATAAGATAAAGCATGCAACAGATAGAAGTGCGGAAAAGTATAAGGCTCGTTTTGTTGCTCGTGGTTTCTCCCAGAAGGAAGGTATAGACTATGATATTTGCACTTGTTGCCAGATATACGACCATCCGCTTCATCATAGCCCTTGTGGCTACATAAGGATGGAACCTACATCAAATGGATAGACTGCGTTATTGCACGTTTCGATCAAAGAAGAGGTCTATGTGGAGCAACCTGAAGGATTTGAGATTTATAATTGAAAATCTCATGTATGCAGGTTGAAGAAGGCTCTCTATGGGCTGAAGCAAGCACCCTGAGCATGGTATGAGAGGATCGATAGCGACTTGATGAAGCTGGGATTCACTAGGAGTGAAGCTGATCCTAACCTTTACCTTAAGGTTGGAGATGAAAAGCCTCTCAGACTGGTGTTGTACGTGGATGACCTCTTTCTAACAGGTGCATACCCTCTCATTCACAAATGTAAGAGGGAGTTGGCTTCTGAATTTGAAATAAGAACCAAAGACCTGAAGTGTGGCAGAAGCCAAGGGAAATTTTCCTATCTCAAGGAAAATATGTGGTGAAGATTATGAAAAGATTTTGTATGGTGGACTGCAAGCCTGTGACTACCTCGAGGATCTTAACTTTTAGAAGTTATATGGTAGTGATGTCAGACCATATTTGGGAAATGCCTCTAAGTTTCAAAAACTCATTCGCGTTGATGTTCTTGGTGAACCTCCGTCCGAACATATGTTTTGCAGTTAGCATTATGAGCTCATATTTGGTTGAGCCTCACTAGATTGGTGCTAAGAATCTTCTGAGATGTCTTTCGGACATAATCTCTCAAGGATTGAGATACACTGCCAGAGATGTGAGACTATTTGGACACACAGATGCTGATTGGGCAGGTGATGTGGAGGACCGTAAAAGCACATTCGCGTGTTGTTTCTCCTTGGGATCTGCTTCGATATCCTAGATGAGCAGGAAGCAGAAGTCGGTGGCCTTGAGCACCGCCGAAGCAGAGTATATTGCTGCCAGCATGGCCTCCTGTGAGGCAGTTTGGTTGCGAAAGCTCTTCAGTGAGCTATTTGGATTTACATTGGATACCACCGTGATCCTTTGTGACAGCCAGAGGTGGGATTCGATTATTGTGGAATCCCATATTCGTCAATTGCTCCAGTAGATAGACATCATCTGGGATATGGTAAGTCGATGAGCAAGGAGCTACATTGCATTAAGATGATGTACAGGTCAATACACCTTGTCAAAGTCCCGGGGAAAGATCTAATTTGTGATTTTCCCAAACGACTTGGAGTCGTCAAGAAACCCTTGTATAAGGGTCCTGCATGTTGCATACATTGAACTCTGGGAGCTCTGAGGGCTTGCGGTTCTTACTGGAGCAACATACAACCACAGGGTGACTCACCCTCCCCTGGTGGTGTGCACTGGAACGAGATGATTCGCTCTCTTGTGGGACAAGATGATTCGCTCTCTTGTGGAATAGGATGATTCGCTCTCCTGTGTAGCAGGATGATTAGTTCCCCTGTGAGGCCTAGATTGATGTGTTCTCCATGGTGATTGTAGCAGGATTGATGTGTTCTCCATGGCGACTGTAGCAAGATTGATGTGTTCTCCTGTGAGGCCTGGATTGATGTGTTCTACACGGCGGCCTGGATTGATGTGTTCTTCATGGCGATTGTAGTAGGATTGATGTGTTCTCCTGTGAGGACAGGATTGATTAGTTCTCTTGTCGAGGCATCCTACCAATACAGTATGGGACTCATGGGAAGTACCTCTCATCTGATCAATGAGCAGGGAAATGAAGTTAGGGACCATAGTAGTACCGATGGATGCATCGTTGTATCTCTTGTACTCCCTACGCTAGGATGACCTCCATTGATCTGGGATCAATGATACTGGTCTGGAACCAGTGGTAGGAGTTGTACCATACTATGACATTGACTTCGGGTCGGTTGAGACTGGTCTGGGAACCAGTGGTACATACTTTGAGACTGACTTCGTGTCAGTGCAGTACTGGTCTGGGACCAATGAGAGTGGTACATATGATGATGTTGACTTCGGGTCGGTTGAGATTGGTTTGGTACTAGTGGTACACTCTCTGATACTGCGATACTGGTCTGAGACCAGTGGTAGGAGTGGTACTTACTATGAAGCTGACTTCGGGTCGGTTGAGACTGGTCTGGGACTAGTGGTACACACTCCGAGGCTAACTTTGAGTCAGTGCAGGATGATATTGGTCTAGGACCAGTGGAGTTGTACTCACTATGACGTTGACTTCGGGTTGGTTGAGACTGGTCTAGGACCACTGGTACATACTCTGACACTGACTTTGAGTCAGTATGATACATCCTCAATCATTTCTTCTTCTTCATAGTTTGAACAAAAGCAGAGCAGAACAGAACAATGCAAGAGCAGAGCAGAACAGAGTAGAACAGGACAGATCAGTACAGGGCAGAATAAGACAAAGTAGAACAGGCAGAATAGAGCAGAGCAGGGCAAGGGTCAGGCTGTACAGGGTAGTGCATTTGATGGATGAATAGTAACGACCGATAGACAGATTGGAGATGAAGTTCTCCCTAGTTGAGAGAGAGTGTTAAAATTGGCAACTAGGGCAAAATTTCATGTGGGTCATATTATTCATGGCGGATAATATTTTTATTAGATTCCTCTCATTGAGAGGTGTAGGATTGATATAAAGATCATCTGATTCCAATAAGTATTCATGGATATATGAATTTATTTTGATTATGGAATTATTATCAAGCCGACCTACAACTCATGTAGGCTCAACAGCCCAACAGTCGCATCTATTCAAACTCCAACGTTGTGTATAAATACAGGAGGACTTTTCCTTATTTGGATTCACTCATCTCATCACATCTCTCTCTCTCTACTGCGCAGAAAGGAGTCTCTTCTCTACTGCGTAGAAAAGGGTCTCTCTCTCACACATGTGAAGCTAGACGCTGTTGAACTTGAAGCTGCAACTGCAGATCCAAAGTTTGACCAGCGTTGACCATCAGATCTCCTCCTTAGAACTGCGCTATAGGTCCATATGGATCTCCTCTGAAAGCCTTAACTTTTAGTGGTGGAGTCAAGTCAATCCAACAGACGGTTTGCAAGATATCGACTGCCCTAGTTTGAAGGAAGCTGCTGAAATTGAAGCTGCAACTGCAGAAGTAAAATTTGACATGCGTGGACTAGAAGATCTCCTCATCTGAACTGCGTTGTAGGTTCATCTGAACCTCGTCTTGAAGCTGCAATTTTTGGTGGTGGAATCATGCCGATCCGACGGTCGGTTTGTGAGATATCGTTTTCCCTAGTTTGATGATAAAGCCGCTAAAGCTGATGATCTAGGGTTTGCTACTGCTTATATAAATCAGATTTATTGTACTATTTCTCTTTGCTAAATTATTGAAGAAAAAAGAAGATTTGATCAGAGGGTTTCCCCACACATTGTGGGGTTTACCCCTGGCTAGCCGCCACATCTTGTGTCTCTTGTCTTGGCTTGTTCTCTGTCGATTGTTTAATGTTCTATCTGCACTTTACTTAATGTACATGTGATTGGTAATCTATGGAATATAATAAGAAAAAGAAGTAAACTGTTATAAGCATAGAACATACCATAACTTAACAACTGTCGTGTAGTTCCCCATAGTCACTGTCAGAGTGGGAACATATCGAGTACACTGCATAGTCCTATCTCTTGGTATTGGGATTGAAAACCCCTCAAACTTTGCTGTAGTGATTCCCCCTGTTGGACCGTTTGAGCATCAATAAAATTGTGGGTGGCCCCACTGTCTACTAAAATTGAGAAACGTTGCCCCTACATCGTACCTCTGATTCTCATGTTCAAAAATTTGGGAATCTTGGACAAAGAAGCTAGGACTCTCCTAGCTGGTGCGAAAGATGCACCTCCCTGTGGTGGTGGTGGTGGTGGTTGTTGAAGAATCTAGGGCAAATAAGTGTAGTGTGATTCTTCGTTACTTGATAACAATTTGTGGAGTCTCTTTACTTTTTCTTGTTAGCTTAATATTCTTCTTCTTCTTATTAATGCATGTGTGTGTACTTCATCAAACTGCTACCAAAACATAAGAACAAGAACAAGAACACAAGGTGTTGGCTCTCTGCTAGGGCCAAAACTTGTCTTCTCTTGAGAGGAGAACCCTTTATTAAGTTTCTCTTATTGAAGCTTCTTATTGTTCAATGCCAAACCCTAGACCCCTGACTTGAATATGCTCCAAGCACAAGTCAAGTCCTTCCGACACTTTGTTTCCTCGACACTTCCTCCTTCCGGCACGTCAACCTCCTTCTTCTGGCACTTCGTTCTTCTCTCAATTGTTGATAGACCTTGTTGCACTTTCTCTAGAAGAGACACCTTTTGATAAGTCCCTTTTCTTGTGATGATCCCTTCCTTCTACTTGACCAAATGAGCTTTTTCTTCAAGCTGTAGGTGCAGACTTGATATGACTGTCCTACAGCGCTAGATTTCCGCACGTCTGGTGACTTCCTTTATATGGTAAGCGATTTTGTTCCTTCACTTGAGTGTCCTCCTTCGCTTGATTGGGAGACCTTATAGGTCTAGTTTCCTAGTCCAATTAGATAGATATGCCAACAGTGAGTTTTTGCTGCTATGGTCATAGGAAGATCTTTCCCCTTTCGCACGTGTGGTGACTTCCTTTATATGGTAAGCTATTTTCTTCCTTCACTTGAGTGTCCTCCTTCGCTTGATTGGAGACCTTATAGGTCTAGTTTCCTAGTCCAATTAGATAGATATGCCAACAGTGAGTTTTTGCTGCTATGGTCATAGGAAGACCCTTCCCCTTTCGCACGTGTGGCTATGTGTTCACCCTAGAGATAGTCCTTACTCTTCGACTTCTTTCTCTGTTCCTTCACTGCCCTAGAAGACCTCCTTTTCATTTAGCCTTTCTTGCCTTGGATTTCAGAGCTCTTGATTGCGTTGTAATGGAGTGGACAACCTCTATTTATAGAGGGATGTCCTTCCTTTTAGGCCGACATGTTCACTGTTTGTAGGCCGACTTGTTGAACAAATTTCAGATGGTTTCTATGGTGGTGTAACATGCTTGAAGGAGCTTCTTTGATGGTGCCTTTGCATGGGAGGAGACTTGACTTTGCTTGGAGGTATTCTCTTGAATTTGTTGACACCTAATCCTCAGTGATTGAGGAACTGAATGTGAACAGTCATCGAGAAGATGAACTGAACAATCACATTCATGTATATAATAGATAGCTGGCTAAATGAATAAACGCATTAGTT
>APFE031234978.1:0-40495 GCA_000404065.3 Pinus taeda | reverse complement strand
CTCTTCTTTCACTATCTCCCTAAGATTTGGATTCATCCTTCTCTGAGGTTATTTGATTGGTCTACTATTTTCCTCGATATAGATATGATGGATGCAAGTCTTAGGGTCAATACCTTTCATATCAATATACTCCCATGCAAATGCAGTAGAGTTTTTTTGCAAGATTTTGGTTAGCTCTTCCTGTTGTGGCTTTTCCAAATTTTTATTGGTATTCAATGTTTTTCCTGAAAAAATCTCAATGGTAGAATTATTGAACTCTTCCATAGAGTAAAGAGACATTTGTCTTGATGATAAATACTCAATGTTAGAATGTAACTGAAATTGTGTGTGGTCATATTCTGAAGATGTTTCAAAATTTTCTAATGTGTTCAGAATTTGACTATCTTCACTAATTTCAGAAATGGTAAAGACAGGTTGTATAATGTCCTCATCATCGATCCATTCATTGTCTCCTACTTCTGTAATTTCTTTTGCTGGAGGATACAAATTGAATTTCTTTGTCGAACTACCATAAAAAATGTACATATCCTCAGATCTACAACTAATGAAAGAATCAGCTGTGGCTAGCCAAGGTCTTCCTAAGATGAGTGGGTGCCCTCCTAAATTACTTTTGGGAGTCAAAATCATAAAATCTACTGCATATTCCCAAGAATCTAAGGACACTGAAATATCTTCTAGTACACCATCTGGTTTGATTACTAATCTATTTGCAAGTTGCAGTAAGGTGGGTGTAAAAAGAAGATTAGGAAGTTTAAGTTGTTCCATAGTCTGTCTCATAATGTTTATAGCAGCCCCTAAGTCAGTCAAAGTATTTGGAATTTCTATCCCATTTATACGTGTCTTTACAATTGGACTACCTGGATCTACATACTTCTGGATAGTAATTTTTCCCATCATGATATCTGCAATTTTTCTTACCAGGTGGATTCTTCTTGTATCTCTTGGTTTCCTTCCTGGTCTTTTAAGACTCAAATCCTTTATTGTTTTTGCTAAAATAGGAATCTCTCTAATGGCTTGTAGCAAGGGAATCTTGATACAGACATTCTTTAATTCATTTAGAAAATCATAGTCAGGCAACAAGATTTTTTTTTCCACCCCTTTGTCAATTTGTAATCTTTCAGGGAAAGGAGTTGTGGATGAAGATGCAGGTTTCTCAACTATAGGAGTTGTGGGGGTTCACTCTTTTTCTTTCTCTTTTTGAATGTTTTGGTTTTGAAGAGATGCTTCCTCAGAACCTTTATTGACTTTAAGAGAATCCTCCTTGGAGGTATCTTGCTCTTGAACATCTATAGAAGGTTTTTCTAAAATTCTACCAGACCTGAGTTGTACATCATTAAGAGGAATAATCATATAGGTAGGAAATTGTTTTCCTTCTACCATATAAGCATTCTGACGATTTTTGTTGTTAGGATTTGGCAATGGCTGGGCTGGTAGTTGATTTGTCTTTTGTTGAAATGGAAGCAAGAGTTGAGGATTTGGATTTGGTTGAGAAGGTTGTTGTTGTGGAAATGGTAATGAAAGTTGTGGATTTTGATTTGGAAGTTGTTGAGTTTGTTTGTTTTGAAAAGATGGAGGATATTGATAAAATTGAGAAAATCTCCCATAAGGATTTTGCATCCCTTGTGCCCATGATTGATATGGATTTTGAGGTTGGGGCCAAGGTTGTTGCCAAGAATTCTAGTTTGGCAGGGGCTGAAAGTTCATAGGGTTGTTAAATACTTGATTTTGTTGCCCCTGCCAAGGTCTTCTTGAAACAAAAGAAAGGGATTCTACTAAATTCGGATCTTCTTGAAAGACAACTTTGAGCCCAGAAATTGAAGGAAAATCCTTAGTTTCATGACTTTATGAGATAATCATACATGTTTCTACAACTTTTGCATCCAAGGGGCATTCCCTTAGAGCATGTTTCTTCCTACATTTTGGACAAAAGATGGCCAAGGTATCAGCTTCTGTTTTCTGCTTGTTTTGTATTTTAAGGGTGTCTAGTTGTTCACTAAGGCTCCCTAGAATATCCGTTTTGAACTCATCAAGCATATTGCCAATCTCTACCCTACTTATTGATCTAGTTGCAGATTTGTTTGCTCTAATAAGAGAAGGATCTCTAGGCCCTTTTCCCATTTTAGATTTTCCCCTTAAGAGATGGACACATAGTTTTGCGATATCACGAAGTGGAAGTTGAGAAATATCTCCCTTACCCATCATGTTTAAAATATCTATCCATTCATCTCTAATGGATTTTAATAGAAGGGCTTTCAAGGTTTCCTCATCTAAATTACTCATTTTTGCTCTCTTTAAGTTGTATTGAAATCTTTCAAGGAAATCCTCCAAGTTTTCATCTTCTTTTTGCATCATTTTGAATACCTCATCCTTATGATTGGTGGGCATGCAATAGTCCAGGTATCTATCCAAAAACATTTGTTTCATATCATTCCAATTCCTAATAGATTAGCTGACTAATCCCATAAACCATTTCAAAGCAGCTCCCTTCAATGTTGAAGGAAACAATTTGAGTTTTTGAGAGTCTTCCATATAGTCATAGGTTCGCCACAGGACTTCAAACTCAAATAGAAATGTTTCAGGATCCTCACTTTGTAACCCATAAAAGTTTGGGAGGATAGATGGTGAAATGTTTTTCATTGCTGTATGGGTTTCCTCATCAACTATAGGGAATCCAAATGAGTTATGTCCTTCCCTATTTCCTCCATTATTACCTCTACCTCCACCATTATTGCCTCCATTATTTCCTCTTCCTCTACATCTACCCCCTCCTCCAAATCCATCTACTACTTCCTCTGTCATGATAGTTTCCTCAGAGTCTTCTGGTTCTTCTATCAATGGTGGATGAGAAAGAGTTTCTCCTTTTCCCTCTTCTTCAGTTGATTCTACTTCTTTGATTACAATATGTTCCCTTGTAGAAGTGAAGAAAGGTTCTTCTCCTAGATCAGATTTAGTAGATAGTGTGGGATAATCCTCTAATTCAGCTGTTTCTCCTTGAATTCCAGGAATCCTGAGGCTAGGAGTAGATGGGGGTGAATCTTGTCTATGCCTTGAAGTAGCTAGAGTTGTGAAAATGGATCTCTTGGCCCTAGCTATAAACCTCCCCTTAGAATCTCTTGTTCTATGCATGTCATTTTTTGTTTTTTTTGTTTTTGTTTAAAGTCAAGCTAATAATTCTCTTTCTGATCTTCCAGATCACACTAGGTGCAAGAAGAGAGCATAATCAAGAAATTATTGAACTAATAACTCTCTTTTCTGATCCTCGAGATCACACTAGGTGCAAGAGGAGAGCATACTTCAAGAAGTTATCAATTTTCCCTTTTTTTTATGTAAGATATCGGCTACCCAGTTACAATTCCCCGACAATGGCGCCAAAATGTTTAGTCAATTTAGTGTGTCCTAAATTGCTACATTAATTATTAATCCGGGAGTGGTAAACTGATGAAGTGTGGCGCACTATATGTGCAAGACAACCTCTTTCTTACTTTCTGTTGTTTTCGATTTTTATTTTGTTTTGGGGGTTTTTATCTTCCTTTATCTCCTAATGTGAATGGAAATCGTATCCTTGAGTTTTAAGAATACTCTATAAGGCAAGTATGGATATAGATTTTAAGGCAATTATGTCCTCTATAATGATTTCCAGAACTTAACATTTCATAGGGTCTTAACATACTAGTGATGAAATTAATACTTGAACAAGAATGAAAATGTGCTGCTATTCAAATCAAACAAATAATGAACTACTGATCATGAAACCATTATCTTTGCTGCTTATCTAAATACAGAAAGAAAAATGAGTTAAGCTACTGCACTCAACAAATCAAACTAATAAAAGTAAAATCAATTCACTTCATTCATAGTCCGATAGCTCGCCAAGTAGTCTAAGCTATGACTTTAGGAGATAACGTCAATGATATGAGCAAGTTGATATCTAACTACAGAAAAGTAAAACTAAAATCAAATCACATCATTCATAGTCTGATAGCTCGCTAGGTAGTCTAAGCTATGGCTTTAGGAGATAACATCAATGATATGAGCAAGTTGATATCTAACTGTAGAAGAGTAAAACTAAAATCAAATCGCATCATTCATAGTCTGATAGCTCACCAGGTAGTCTAAGCTATGGCTTTAGGAGATAACATCAATGATATGAGCAAGTTGATATCTAACTGCAGAAAAGTAAAACTAAAATCAAATCACATCATTCATAGTCCAATAGATCGCCAGGTAGTCTAAGCTATGGCTTTAGGAGATAACGTCAATGATATGAGGAAGTTGATATCTAACTGCAGAAAAGCAAAACTAAAATCAATAGTCCGATAGCTCGCTAGGTAGTCTAAGCTATGGCTTTAGGAGATAATGCCTACGATATGAGTAATTTGATATCTAAACTAACTAACAAAGCAAGTGAATAAGGCTGAAATCAAAGCATAACTGGAATTAAAAAAAGAAAAAAACTAAGAAAAGCAAAGTCAGCAGAGAGGCTAATCCCATGTCACTAATTATTGCAAAAATTGTATGAAAATTCCCGAGCCTACTCTATCCTGAAACACACACACTGATTAGTGTTAGCAACAATATACAAAGCTTGAAAAATCATGTACAGGAATGAAATTTTAATACCATAACAAATGAAATATACATAGGTGGATAACTATGAAATATGTGCAATGGAAATAAGGAAACACTACATAAAAACTTTATAGCAATAAGGAAAACAAAACCACAGCGTGCAGGGGCCCTCTGTTCGGCCTTGGTCAATAGGCTGTCAGTCTAGAATTATGCTCACACGGTCATATAGAAACAGAGTCTTCTTTATATTTCAAAACAAAGGAAGAATCCTCTCGTTACCACAGTGAGACTAGTGTCACGACACAGTAAACTTAACAACAAAACTACATCAACAAAGACTAACTCTATGCATTTGGAAACACGTTATTTATAACAAAAATTCATAACTATTCTCCTATGAAACATCTTTAACTGAGGAGACGTAAAAGGACAACATCCGTAAGCTTAGCACACTGGTTTCCGAGATTATTCAATCTATCAAAAGTGGTTGTTGGATTCGCATCGTGGAGTAGTATACAACTATCAACACGACCCCAGGGATCTAGGAACGGCCACGAATCCTTCACGTGTTTGAAAATAGAGTCCTGTTGCTGTAGGACTCCTTTGTTTGACCACCGTTTGACCACCATTGACCACGACTTTCCTTAATGAATCCAGCTGAACCAATAGGATTTGATCCATGTCCAGGTAATTTCTAACTTTCCCATGTGCCTTGTTTTGCTTGATGACACCTGCAACCTAGAGTTTAACAAAAACAACTACGGAAAGTTAAATCAGCTACGGAAAGTGGTTGGATTCTGTAGCTAATGAGAAAAATCTAATTCAAACAGAAAACACAAAAACATAGTTAGAAAACCACTTGAATGCTCTTTTAGAATCAATATGCAATTATTTTTGATAGCTTATGAGGTCTAGGTGAGGGTAAAAAGTCTAGGAAAGTGTGTAGGAGATATGTAGTTTCAGGTCTCAACAGCATGCCACTCTGCATTCTAACACTTTGCTTCATGAGAGTTTTCCTTAAGATGTTTCACCTTTCTTTGTGCCAAGTAAAGTGTAAATTGTTGTATGTATGAGATTGGTTGAGAGGAACTTCTTTCACGGCCGACATTCGCAAACTTGCTTAAGTGGAATCGTAAGAACTTCCTTGAGAGAATGATTGCAACTTGCCATGAGATGGAGCTAGTCCCACCTGAGACAATGATAACCCCATCTGTACCTACATGGTTCCCTACTACAGTGCCTAGGTTACCAAGGCCTAAGCCATGTACTTCTACGATGGGAGATAGGAATCAAAAAAAGCCTCAGCAAGCACTGGAGTGCAATCGCCGTGGAAAAATCCGACAAAAATCCACCAAAAGGGAAAAATGGATAACTCCAAACAACTGGCAGAGCCACTAGATCTAGATGATGAAGAACTATGTAAAGGAATAGAGGATATTGATGTAGAAGAGGTTGAGTAGATAACTCGGCTACCGAAGTATATCCCACCATGCAAAGCCACCGCGAAAGTGCCGAAGGATCCGGATAATGTGAATTTTATAGTTTCCGTACCATTGTTGTTGGAGAATGTGTTTCTTGAGGACAACTTGTTGGCCTGTATAATGCATTTAAAAATGGAGGATTGAGACCTTGGGGACCATGATAAATTTCCACAATTGGTGCCAAACAAGTACCTCAAGAAGGTCTACTATGAGGAGTTAGACATCACGCGCCTTGAACCAATGAATTGGGTGGCTGGATATGTGGGCACGGGGCTCCTAAACATGTTTTGGGTGCCGCACTTCAGTCACACTAATATTAACACCATCTATATGCACCAACTGTTGACCCTGGTAAGTGATGGGTGTCTCTAGTTGAGAGAACCCATCTTGATGACCAATATGGTGATCCACCATATAATGTTGCCACCATCCCAAGGATTAGACCCTACGGAGGCTTTCGTAGGAAAGTCATAGGAGAAGAAGTTGGTGGACCAAATGAAGGGCAAGTTTGATCTAGTGAAAAATTCATATGAATACTCTATTCAATCCATATTAGATGGTGTAGTGTAGTTTGTTGCATAGATATTAGCTGGTAAGATCATGAGGAAGTGTCGAGTGGAGAAGTTGCTCTGAGGGAGAAAGAAGTTGCTGTAATAGAAGCAACAACCAAGGAGAAAGAGGAAGTGTAGGAAATGAATACATTGTTGGCTACCATTGACGTCGACAAATCCAACACCGAGTGCACACTGGTGGAGGAAGAAACATATGTGGAAGAAGAAGGGGGCGCAGAGTTGGATTCCCCCTTTGTTGTCAAGAAGTGGAAGAAGAGGACTTCCATAGGGCAGTTCAAGAAGCAAAAGTCCAACAAAACAATAGGCACAATGCCTTTGGTCCTCACAGAGGGTGACTTGGATGAAATTGGGGATGTGGTCCGCGATGCGATGATGGATCTCATGAACCATTTTCAAGCGCAATACCAGTAGTCACTCAGTAAGGTACAACAGGGCCTGCGGGACTTACAGGTCCAAACAAGTCTTATCCAAGCGAGTGCAGGATAGGAGAGAGTGAAGCAAGTGAGCCTGAATCAAATGTGTAGGTTAGTATTGGACACAAAACTCACCGTGGATGGCTACACTGTTCAACTATAAGAAGGGTCCCTGTGCAATGACTTAGCCGAAGAGTAGACACATCGACTACAAGTTAGGGACCTGAGTCTGAATTTGGTTGCACTTCCCATTCATACTATGCACGAGTTGCACCAAAGTGTGTCAGACAAACTAAGGATATGGGAGAAACACACATTGCTGGTCATCATTGAGGTAAAGATTAGTAACCAACATATATTTGAGGAAAATCCATATGCTTTCAAGGAAAAGGAGGAGGTCACAACACAAAGCCAACAACGATTACACAAACCTATAGTGAGCTTTCAGAGCTCAAGATCCCAACAAAGGAAGCTTCCATGGAGAAAATTCAAAAGCTGGCCACTATAGTCAAAGAGCCTAAGGATGAAATTGGTTGAGTCAAGTTTGAGCTGCAGCTACAAATCTGAGAGTTACAACTAAAACTGCAGCCCACTAATCCTCCTAAAGTCATAGAGTAGCACGAAGCTACTATTAAAGAAGGAATGGCCACATTGGATGATGCAGTCAAGGGATGCACTGAGCTATTTGAGAAGGCCATGTAGTTATGGACCTTATTGTAGGAGGCTCCTACTCTGCAAAAGATTGGCATAGACATTAGGGTAAAGCAAAGACAATTTTATGAAATCCAATCAACAATGCGGACCTTGGCACCAGTACAATGGTTCACTAGATTATAGGAAGGAAAACTCATTCAAACTGAAATTGATGAGTTGCATCGCAAGGAAGTGATCATCTATTCAGATGCAGTTGTGGGTAGATGAGGCCAGTTAGTTGACTATGTCAGTTCAAAGAAAGCTTAAAGGGATACAACAGACAAGAAAGGACCATGGGCCTTGCAATTGAAGGCCAAACTACTGAAAAATTGGTCAAGGAAGTGCACCAATCTGCTACATAGGGAACAACAGACCTGTAGGTCTTAGAGATAGATTTTAGTGAAATACAAGTGGATATCGAGGCACTACCAGCAAAGTGACTCGACGACAAGGCACGAAATTTTGTTCAGGGCCTGTTGGGACAGGGTCCCCTAGGATAAATTTTGTAACCAATTTTGATAATTATGTAAAGTACCCACATTTTGAGGAGCGAAGCGTGAAGGTCATAGGAGTCAAAGGGACTTTAGTCCCTTATTTTGTTAGAATATAGGATGTTTTGTAACCCACCCATGGTTCACGAACCACGGTATTATAATGAAACAAACTATATAAAGGAGTCATAGCGAGTCATAGGAGGTCAATTAGTCATTGAAGATCATTGTAAGGGCAAGTAGTCTGAGGTAGAAAAGTCTGTTTTCTGTACTTAGGTGAAGGGGAAGGCTCCTGGAGCTGTGTGTGCGAAGACCTTGGTAAGTCCTCAAGATGAGTGCATGTGCCCCTATAGCTATGTGCGCAGGGATTTACAGAAATATCATATCTAACAAAGACTATTTTGAAGAAATAATTGTCTATCTGTACCTTTGTATCTACTTATGAAATCTATGTGTATTCACTCTGTTTTCTGCATGTATCTAAAGAAACACTTAATTGATGTGCGAAAGTGGTAGATCTACTTGATGAGGCCAGTTAGTTGACTATGTCAGTTCAGAGAAAGCTTAAAGGGATGCAACAGACAAGAAAGGACCATGGGCCTTGCAATTGAAGGCCAAACTACTGAAAAATTGGTCAAGGAAGTGCACCAATCTGCTACATAGGGAACAACAGACCTGTATGTGTTAGAGATAAAGTTTAGTGAACTACAAGTGGAGATTGAGGCACTACCAACAAAGTGACTCGACGACAAGGCACGAAATTGTGTTCGGGACCTGTTGGGACAGGGTCCCCTAGGGTAAATTTTGTAACCAATTTTGATAATTATGTAAAGTACCCACATTTTGAGGAGCAGAGCGCGAAGGTCATAGGAGTCAAAGGGACTTTAGTCCCTTATTTTGTTAGAATATAGGATTTTTTGTAACCCACCCATGGTTCACGAACCATGGTATTATAATGAAACAAACTATATAAAGGAGTCATAGCGAGTCATAGGAGGTCAATTAGTCATTGAAGATCATTGTAAGGGCAAGTAGTCTGAGGCAGAAAAGTCTATTTTCTGTACTTAGGTGAAGGGGAAGGCTCCTGGAGATGTGTGTGTGAAGACCTTGGTAAGTCCTCAAGATGAGTGCATGGGCCCCTATAGCTATGTGCGCAGGGATTTACAGAAATATCATATCTAACAAAGACTATTTTGAAGAAATAATTGTCTATCTGTACCTTTGTATCTACTTATGAAATCTATGTGTATTCACTCTGTTATCTGCATGTATCTAAAGAAACACTTAATTGATGTGCGAAAGTGGTAGATCTGCTTGTTTAATTGATACTATTAATGTTTAAAGTGTTTCGCGAAGGGTTAGATTTTGTTTCTATGAGTTACTATGATTTATAGATTTTAAGGATTAGGGTCCACGAAGGTTAGAATAAAACCCTAAAAGTAATAGAAATCCATCACACAGACCTTTGGATGTAGAAACCTAGTTTTTTCATCCCCCAATATTGCTTCGGGTGAGATTGTAGCCTGCACTAAGCGGGTTGTTGTTGAAAGGGCCATAACTTTATGGTTTTATTGGTTGGGGCCGCTAACTCTGAACCTGGGTCAGGACCCCTCTAGCCAACATTGTCACGAAGAAAAGAAAAAGCCAAGGCAAAACTACCATTAAGAGAAGAAAAAATCATAAGGTAGGTAAATGAAAACAAATCACACCAATCATTCTCACTGAAGGTGGCCTGGATCAAATCAGAGAGAAAGTTCAGGAGATAACAACGAAATCCTAGAATAGGGTGGAAGATCACTATCACGAGATTATCATAGGTGTGCAATAGAGTATTGCAGAGATGAAGGTTTGGGTGTAAACATCCAGACCACCAGCATAGATAAGCCAAGGACTCCATCGAGAAAGACTAATAGAAACTACATTCAGGATGAGGATAATGCAGATACATGACGGAGCTCTACAATTCGACTCTCCTGAAGTCAAGAAGCAGGAAAAAGGTTGGGACCATGTCAATATAAACATGGAAACAATTCCCACTATGGTCCTACATGAATTTCATCAATATATAACAAGTGAGCTCAAAGAGCATGAACAACGGACCTCACATTTAAACATTCAATTAGAGCAAGAGCGTGTTGCATTGAAGAAACAACTTGACTAGGCCATCAGACAAGGAAAATGTAGAGCTACAATAGTAGAGATTGAAAGAGGTGGTTGATGCCAATTGCAAGGAAATTCCAAACATGGATGTCCACGAGGATGAATCAGTATAAGACAAGGTCGCGAAGCTTGGCCTTATAGTCAAGGAGCAGAAGGATAAAATTGTCGCAGTGCAATTTAAGTATCAGATGCAGATCAATGAGCTACAATTGAAGTTGCAGCTAGCCACATCACCAGAAGTGTGCAAACAAAGGGAGACAAACTTAAAGAGTGGGATGGCCAGCATCTCTGCAACATTGGAAGACTGTGGAAAATCACTGGATGCAAGCATGCAAATTTGGACTTCACTGCAGGAAGATCCAAATGTTCAGAAACTAAATGAGGAAATTTTGCAAAAGAAACATCAGTTAGAAGAAAGTTAGACAACTATGAAGACTTTTCCAATTTCACAAAGGCTTGCAAAAATTAATGAGTCAAAGGAGTTGCAGAAAAAAATTGAAGAGTTGAAGAAGGCACAAAGTTTGATAGAAAGGACTCAGCCTTTTTTAGGATGAGGCCCTCCAGCTATAGCAGGTTGTGGATGAGAAGATTCAACAACTTCGATAAAGGAAGATAGAACTGGCATAGAAGGCGACAGAACATGTCACAGAAGCACCATTATAAGAAGTCAACAACGAGGAAAAGAAACTACCAGAGATTCTGCAATAATTCAACAACGCATAGAACAAAATTGTAGACAAGATCAAAGATAAATTAGTTGAGTGACTCGAGACGAGTCACATGTGAGTGTTGGTGGCATGTTGGGTGCAACCCAACTTGGCCAAATTTTGGGCAAGGATTCTGAATTTTGTGGAGTGCGTAATACAAAGGATGTCTTGAAGTATGAAGTGGACCATGTAGCAAAGCAACAGAGGAAAATGAATACTACACAGTATAGGAGCTTCATGGGGAAGCCCCTCACTTTTTTTAAAATCATATAATATTGTAAAAGTTGAATGGTTTTGGACCATAGTCCCTTGTATTTTGGAAACCATGGTATTGGGTCCATGGTAATATAGTGATGTAATCCCTTAATGTAATAGTATATATAGGGATCAATAATAAAGGAGGAAGGCATCTAGGCTTTTCATCCAAATCTATGTTTATGGTTGTATTTTTGTGATCTGTACTTCAAAGAATGGGGTGAGGATCCACAGATGAGTGTGCAAAGGCCTGGGTATGCAACTTAGTGCACAGACTATTTGAAACTTAGTGCGAAGACAACCTATAGCTGTGTGCACATGAAAAGAACTGTTTGTTGTACCAAATTCTCTATTAGAAGCAACAGTTCTTGTGGATGTAATCCCACATTGGGATGAACCATAGTAAAATCTATGTCTTCATGTGTTTTTCTTATTATATGCACTTTATTTCAGTACTATGAAGTTTATGTATATGATATGTTTAAGTGATGAATGTAATTATGCAAAGTAGTTCATGAATGAAAAGTAACTTATAAGTGTTAAAACATAAAAAAATACAAAATTGCCAGCAGTATCCCTGAAGGTTGCAAAAACGTGGTTTGGAACCTCGCAAAGTCACTTCAGGTGAGACTACGACTTGCTTGTAGGTCATAGCCAAAAGGGCCAGTGATTGAGAGTTTTATTGGTGTACAGTAAAATCCAAACCTAGGTCAACCCAAACTAACCCAAAAACTAGGCTGCCAAATGTCCCATTGAGCCACTCTAAATCATTTAATTCCCTAACACAAATGGATCTCATGATACCGGGGTCTCAAAAAATCTTGATCATCATGAAGTATTCTTTTCTCCACTCGCTTCTTAACAAGGAATAGACACCAAAGGCCCTTTATATGCTTCCAATATGTAGAACATATTGATAATGAAAAATATTGATCAACTCCTTCAGAATATGCTCTATTGGAAAACCAATTCCATGGACCTTAAGAGTGAAATCCTAAAAGTACAATCTAACTCACCTTGAAAGGGGTCTTTGTTGACATGATCTAACCATTACCTCCTCCTATTGATCACATTTCCATGCTAGTGAAGTGATCCATAATACAAACAAAACATTGGGAAGTGAAATGATCTCCAAAAAAAAAAAAATCAAATGGAAGATCTAAGTAATCTCCCCCTATAGAAACTAGCTCACCCCTAAGGGTAATTAAACTACCAAGTCTTGTAATGCTAGGATCCCATGCTAATCTAAAAAAAAATACCATGTTGATACTACACCACTCTGGTCATAATTGAATTCACGTCATACTCGTAATAGATCCTCCTCTCTTGTAAAACTCGACCACAATACATGTAATGATCGAAGCTATGCCCATCATGTAATAGAAACTCAGCAATATCAGAGCCTTAAGCAAAGTCTTTCGGTAGAAATCACATCAGAAAATATCGGAGCCTACCAATCCATGACTAGTCTCGATCTTGAGCAACAATAGGGTAAACTTCCCTCACTACATGGTGAATGTCTCAGTGACTTCAAGTGCCGACCCAAGAAGGAACTAGATGAATCTCTACCATAATGCTGCTCATCAAGAAGTAGAGTGATTCCCTAATCAATTAGATCCCTGGATCCCATAGCCAAATATGTTACTACATAGTTCTGATAGTTGTTGGAATCCATCTGTGCCTCATATTTTATCCTTGTGCACAATAAATATATAGAAACTATATATCATTAATCAATTTGACACATGCTAGTAGTTAAACTTCCCCACGCCCACCATACCACCAACTGAAATATGTTATCCCATCTCCTGATGTCATCCCCCGATACTACTTGGAGCCTCATCCATTGTACCTAATTTTCATATAATGCCTCTGAATGTCCTACTAAAGGTGTATCATGGATCTCCCTAAATGTGAACTCAAGGGAAGAACATATCCTATCTCTACAATCAAGTCACACCTTGACCATATGCCTTAGCTAGGAAGTCTCTCTCATGATGCAATATGTCTCATCTAAAGATCTCCGATGAGCCTCTCATGAAAAGTATGTTATAAACTCTTTGAATAAGCATAGCCCATATAGTGTTAGAGAATGGCCTCTTATGTGAGATCCTTAAGTCCATTTGTAGAGCAAAAGGTCGCCCAGTTTGGGAGCATGAGCCACATGTTGTCAGAAGTTTTTTTTCATCCCTTTTTGTTAAGAATGATATTTCCTCTTTTAAAAGAGATATAATAAAGAGATTCATGTATTAAGAGAATCCAGATATGTAGCAAGGGATTTTTTGGTGAACTATGTTATCAAGAGGAATTTGCAAATTCTATTCATGTGATTGTTTTCATTCAATTGTTTTCCTTGAAGTAGGAATATCTTATCAAATTGAATGATTAAGAATATGAGTTTGTGGACTATATAAAGTATCTTTGAGTAAGGAAAAACTAAGTAAATTTATAACCGTTTGATTTCATGATCATTTTGGTATCATAGCAGGTTAACTTTTTTCCTTAGCATGAATACTTACCAAGCTATGAGCTCACGAAACAAGAATGACTCAAAATGGTGATTCCATGAAATGAGATATCCTTCTCATCCTCCCTTTGTAAAACATTTTAAAGACTCGACTTTTATTAAAGTATTTTTAACTATGACAAAAATAGCAAAGGAAATGTGTAATGAAGAAAGAGAAAGTCTTGAGTTGTGAAAGCAGTTGAAAATTTTCGAAAATGAGAAGCAAGAGCTTCGAGATAAACTCAAAGAGATGGATATAAAATTACAAGTTGCAGAAGAAGCCTTCAAAAAGCATCAAATTTCTAAGGTAAATGAGTTAAGAAATAATCGTTCATGTTTAGTTTCATCACACTAAGATGCTTGTTTTGATCACAGGGCATTCACTGGGGGAGAAACACCATACCAAGTGCATTCATATTGGGGGATATATAAGGCCTGAAGGGTTTTTATATTGGAAAGTATAAAAAATGGAGCTCAAATTTAATGAAAAATATAAAGGCTTATAAATTTTTTTAATGAAAATATTGATACCTACAATATCTATTGAAAGTAGGAAATTTTTAAATTGGGAAGGTGTATTGGGTTCGTATTGGTAGGGGGTTAAATAATGTGATGTTTAGAGGTATTTTCCAACATGTAGTATAATTAAGGGTATTGTTTAATATGCCATGAACGGGCATGATATGTCATAGGTTCATTGAATGATTCCCTTGTGGTTTTTGTTCCTTTGAGAAGCACACTTGAGGAATTGAATTGAAACTATTATTGAAAATGGGTTACGAAGGAAAGGGATCGATAATACATAGCCAAGGAAGAAGAAAACCCATTGAGTTTGAAGACGACCTTGACATGCCAGCCTAGGATATGGTAAAGAGGAGGTTGGAGACTTTTCCAAAACTGTTGAAGAAAGTGATGATTCGAAATAATTTCCTAAATAATGAGATTCATCTTGGAATATTTTTGAAAAAGACTACTATCAAAGGTATAGGCTCAACTATACTAATGTCCCTTTAAATTATAAGAAGCATGGTAATGTCTTTTGTGATTTATGGCATAAAATTCCATGTTCATTTTATGGGCTAAAAAATCATAAAGTTTCCAATTGTTGAAAGAGAATGTGTATGTATAGGAAAGTATTGTCTACCAGGAAGGAGACACTACAAAAAGACTAATCTCCATATCGCAAGAAAGAAAATGGCAAGAAGGAGTTGTAATTACAAAATTATTGCACTCATTGTGAGAATAGTGTCCACTGGTTTAGGAAAGAATGGAATGTTCATCCCTAGTTTTTTCCAAAGTATGGCAAGGGAATTATGTAAGAACTTGCAAGGAAAGAGGCATCAAATGAAAGAGTTAGTCTAGAAACTATAAACCAAGAAGAAAAACATGAAGTAACACAACTCAAAAAAGAGGATGAATTTGAATGGCTAGGCCCAAGAAATGGATGTGGTTCTCGCATAACTAATTATTGATTATAACACCTCCATATCATTTTTATGTTCCTTTATTGAAAGTTATGAAGAAACTAATCTCATTTGTATGAGAAAGTAAGGGGAATGGTGAGTATAATGGGTTGTATTATGATACTGTCGTGTTGACTTGTGGTTCGATGTGTGAGAAAATACTACTATGTTATCTGAATAGATGTTTAGAGAGGTTTCATTTAAGTCATTGTGTTAAAAATTACCGCATTGTTACTAGGAAGTCTTACCATTGTAGAAGCTTAAAGAAATAGGTTTCTTGCTACCTAGATTTAGTTAGTGAAAGAAAATGTCAACGAGTACATGCTTGTGGGAACCATACTTGAAAATGGTGATGTTTTGATGGGTATTTCCCTCTTTTCTTGGTGATTTGTGCTAAAAATATTCAATCTAACAATCACAAATGTATTGCTACTTGTTATAGAGGTAAGTATACACCTTGGCTAGTTACAGTTCACATTTGTTATGCATGTGTTGAAGCAACATATCGGGTTCCTTGTGGAGTAGAAAGGTAACTAAAGCCACCCAAGAGTCCCATAAAATGTTATATTCTTCCTCAAGATAGGCATGGGCCCAAATGCATACCACATAAGTGTTAATGAAATTAATTTCTTGTGTACGATGTCCCATGGGTCAAATCCCACATATGCTATGGTGTAATCCAAATCTCACATGAAATTATACTGGCATATTACCCATTATCTATGCATAGATTTTTATCAACATTTCTTGCTAGAAAATGTTACAATCATTTATAGATTTCATGGGATTATTGGCAATTTGGAACCCATAGCCTACCTAGATATTTTGATGGCAACAAGATCTTTTGGCTAGTTGTGCCTTCCATTGGTTTCATAAGCACGCTGATGGCTCTGATGGAAATCGTAGATCTCAAGTTCATTGAAAAGGTGCATTAAGGCCCGTAGGATTTCATCTCTAAAACCAAAGGATATCTTCTCTAGCGACGATGCGAAGATTAATTTCCAAGGTCTAAAAATCATGTTTTGGAATCTACCCATTTTAGAGGATCTTGGGCTTGATATACGTCACAAAGTTCTAGACTTGGGATCAGATTTGGAATTCTTAATCTTCCAATGCGAGAACATTAGGTCATCGAAGTTGGATCTTCTTCCATTTTCGTATGGGAAATGGATAGCTATGAAATGGGAAAAAAACCATCTAGTTTATGCTGGAAATTGCAGTGTCAATAGATGGAACCAAAGATTAGAGTGTGCTTGGCTCCTCCACTATTTTATTCTAACCTCAACTTCACAAATTATGATTTTAGTTCAAGTCCTTTGGCTGTAGTGATAACAAATTGGAGCTTGGGTTTTAGCCTTAGTGCAAGGAAATTCCCTTCGTTTTGAATAATACATGGCTTCAGATGGTTTCATGTTTAGAGACATGGACATGGATGAAAAGTATTATAATGTCCTTGATTCCTTAGAAATATTATGACAAAGTCTGTTAGCCTAAAGTGGTTCCCATGGGCTAAAGCAGGAAAATATTTAATAAGGGGACTATAAATTGCCAAAGGAAACATTATAAAGTTAAAAAACGAGAAATGGTGATATTTCATAAGGAAGTGAGAAGTAACATTAAATTTATAAAGTGAAATATCATAAAGTAAATTTATAAAAGTGAATTTAATAAAAAAGGAAGGTGAAAAGGCAACCCTAAACTCATAAAAGAAAGAAAATGAGGAGACTCTCCTCATTCATGCATTTTAGAGATTGGAGAAAGAGATACTGGAGAGAGTTTGGAGAAGAAGCTTAGGGTTTTGGAACCCTACCCACCATGGTAGACTTCAATATTGAAACTAAACACACTAATTTGGATCTGAGAGTGAAATCACTGAAATTTCACCATTGGGCTGCAATGGAGTAGAATAATTTTAGTGAATATCAAGTTATTGTTGTGTTATCATTTGAATTTGTTTGTTGATGGTGTTTTCTCTATAAATATTTCTTACAGGTAAGTGCCAAGGACAAATCTGGAGATTTCCATGTGGGAAAAGGAGTCATCAAAGTTCACTAGATCAAAGCCAAGAAGAAACGAGCTCCTCTACTTATGAACCAATTTCTCTCAAATTTGTTGTATTTGAGTTAGGAAGAAAAGTTTCGTGAAAGGACTTTGGGTACCAAGATATGATTTCATTGTCTACTGGAGGTTGTTGTCTTATCTCCCACTGAATTGAAGTTTTGATATATGAGTTAGGAAGAAAAGTTTCGTGAAAGGACTTTGGGTACCAAGATATGATTTCGTTGTCTACTGGAGGTTGAGTTGTCTTATCTCCCACTGAATCGAAGTTTTGATATACCAACTCTTCCTTCTTGAAGGTAGAGAATTTCTTGAACTAGAGGAACATTTTCCTAGAGGATAGCTTCCATAGGAATCACCCTACTTATGGTAGGCTTGATCCATTAAAGTTTGGTGTGATTTTAGGGAGAAAAGAGGGTCAAATCCCCTCACTGCTAAGATTGTACATGTGTTGTACGTTTTCTGGGTTGAGTTACCGTCATGGTAGATCATGTGTGACTATTCTTTTAATATGCCACTATTCTTGTAGCATTGAGTTGTATTTCTCCTTGGAGAGGCTCGTTTTGAGTCATATGATGATTCTGTGGGATTTTTGAGCCATTTATGATGATATGGAAGGTCTTGCGATGTATTTATGATGTCCAAAATGATTGTGATACCCTTGTGTTGACTGTTGTTGGGGACATGTTGTCATATCTGGTCCAAGGATTGATATTGGGCACCATTTTCCTCACACTCATGCTGAGATATCATTCTAGCTATGTTATATCATATGCATGTGTATTTTTGTTGGCTACGATCTAAATACCAGGTTCACATTCTTGTTTAATTCATTGTATACTCAATTTTATGAATAAAATAAATTTTCTTGTGGAATAGTCTATTAGTATCTCAATTGTTCGATTATTTCTGGATTATTATAAGGGGTGCATTTATGGCTTGAGGAGGCTATTGGTTCATTTTAATCATTGAATGTAATATCTAGAAGTTAAAATTTTAAAGTGAGCACCTAAAATTAATTGTTTGAATAAAGACTTCAATGAAACTCAAATTAATAACCCAAAAAAATCTAGAGGAAAATTAGAGGTCTCATAAGGAAAAAAAATACAGAGGTATAGGAGCCTTATTCTTGGTGCAACTGTGGGTTATTAGTTTTAAAATTAGTTGTAGATTAATGGTTCTTTCATGATAGAAGAAAATCCCTATACAAGGATAACATATAGGAAGAAACACACTTACAAAGAAGTAACTCCCATTTCATAGGACAATATCCTTGATACGAAGAGTCAAGAGACAACAGGAATGGGCAAGGAGATAGATAAAATGTGTGAGATTGAAGAGCCTAATATGGATGAGAAGGGAGAACAAGCCTTTAATAGTGTAGTCATTGAATAAATGAATTATGTAGAGGGAAAAAAGAGATGATAGACTTGATGAAGGGCATGAAAAATACAAGGGATTCCACTGGGAAGGAATCACTGAATGGGGAAGGGTCCAACAATGCTGAGGGCAGTCAATCCCATACTGATGAGAAAAACCAATCACACGCAACTAGTGAAGTGCCAAAAATCCAATATGCCTCAGTTTGTACATGAGAATATACAGGACTTAACAGAACAATCTAATTTTGGAATCCCTTGTGAAGACTACATGGAGCAGTACCAAGCATTGGGATGGGACTTCCGTGCTGCTATGAGTTTTACTTATTTGTGCCACCTTCATTTGAAGATCAGGTCCTAACTATCTCAAAGATTCCCAAGGCAGAATCAAGAGCTACAAAAAACATTGGAGGAGGTAACCATCCCCTATTTTGATGGGTCATCCAAGTGTTCCACTTGATCATAGGTACAAAAATTGGACACTTATTTTCAATTGCATCATATGCCAAAGGATAAGATTGTAAAATTAGACACCTTGCACTTGAAAGGTGAGACCCATGAGTGTTGTTACCATGGGTTGGTGAAATTTGGGCATAACACCATCACCTCATGCACATCGTTCACTCAGAGATTTAGTGAGTGCTTTGACATGAAGGATCCAAAGATTCATTTTAGAGAGCTGTCACAAATCAAGCATACAAGTAGTCTGTAAGCCTATATTAAAACATTTTAGAGGCTCATGATCATAGTCATAGATATTTTAGAGGCCGGTTTGGTGATGCTCTTTGTAGAGGGCTTGGCATAACCTTTACGTAAATGGGTCAAGAGTTTTGAACCCCGCACTTCATGCGAAAATCAACAAAACCAAGTACATACAGTATGCCACTTCAAAAAATAGATTCATCCTTAAGCCTTCTTTCCCTCAGAAGGGTAAAGAGGTCAAGCCCCTTCGAAAGGAGTGGATTGAGAAATGAAAGATGGACGAGGAGACCTGAAAAGAGCTGAGGAAGAAGAAACTTTGTTTCTACTGTTAGGAACCATGGGCACCAGGGCACAAGTGTGATGGAAAAGACAGTGAGAATGACAATGGGGACAAGGAGTAGGTATTAGGACTAGTAAAATTACCAACATAGGGATAGGTACATGGGAATATGCACTAGACTGTTGGAGGTGAGTCCTCACATGCAAAGGGAAAAGATCCTATTTTTTCCTCTATGTCAGGATTCCCTAGATATCACACTTTTAGTGTTAGAGGGGTTATAACTAGGTATAAGGTGACAATTTTGGTTAATGATGGAGCTTCTCACAACTTCATAGATGCCAAGTTGTTGAAAAAAAGGAAATTCCTACTATGAAGTTCGATGGTTTTACATTCGTCATACTAGGGAAACATTAGATGGAATGCAATAGGTACATTCCCAAGAGACAACTCACCATGGGGAATTATAAGATGACAGATGACTTCTTCACTTTCGATGTGCCAGATGCTAGTGTGGTGTTGGGGTTTAAGTGGTTTTACTACATCGGGAAGTACACCATAGACCATCAAAACATGGAGATGGAGTTCAATTCCCCAATATATGGAAGAAAGTTAGTTTTAAGAGCCATGCATAAATACCCTCCAAATCCTGTATCATCCATTGGCATGGAGCTTTTATTGATTTCAGGTTATATCGAGTTGGTAGTAGAGTTCCTTATTACAGACAATAAGCAGCCGAAAAATCCATGACAACACTCACATGACAGACAAGTATTTCTTTGTAAACATCATAAAGATTTTGCTGAGATTCCTCGAAGTAGACCACTAGATAGAGGCTTTGAACATGTTATATACCTTGAGGAGGATGTGTAGGTAGTAATAACCACTCCATATCTACATTCCAATATTTATAAATATGCAATATAGAATTCCATTAAGGTGCTATTGAGGTTGGGCCATATTCGACCGAGCTCTAGTCTATTTTCTTCTTCAATAATGATGGCTAAGAAGAAGGAAAACACTTTTCATGTGTGTATATACTACCAAGATATCAATAAGAAAAGAACCAAGAACTAGTATCTTATTCCCATGATCGATGGATTGATGGATGAGTTGAAAGGTGCCAAATATTTTTTGAAGATTGATGTTTGTTCTGGCTATCATCAGATCTAGGTTTTGGAGTAAGACATCCTAAAGGAAATTTTCAGGTGCCACTATGGGCAATACGAATTTTTGTTTATGCCATTTGGGTTAACCAATGCTTCCATGAATTTCCAGTCCTGTAAAAACCATGTGTTCAACAAGTCGTTGTGGAATTACTCACTGGTCTTCTTCAATGACATATTGGTCTACAACAAGACATCAGAGGACCACTTAAGGAACTTGGATGAGGTGCTGGGAATTCTGGAGGAGAAGTAATTGTATGCAAAAGAGCCCAAATGTGAGTTTGGTATAAAAAATATGCTTTATCTAGGGCATCAGGTTGGTTACGATGGGGTATAAATGCACGAAGAGAAAATTTGTGCAATCATTGAATGACCCACTCCAAAGAATTTCACAAAGTTGAAGAGATTCCTTGGTCTTTGCACTTACTACGGTAAATTTTTTGAAGAGTTTTCACAGTTAATAACTCCGCTTATAGATATCAATAAAAAGGGAGGCTTCATCTAGGTTTAGAAAGCACAAGAAACATTCGGGAGGATGAAGGAGGTGACGACCACTTTCCCTATGCTTTATTTACTTGATTTCACCCAACCATTCATGCTAGAATGTGATGCTTTGGGTATAGGGATAAGAGCAGTCCTTATGTAGAATCAACACCCCATAGCATTCAAAAGTTGCAAGGCTAGTGATTATGAGTTTCACTATTCGATATATGACAAGGAAATGGTTGCAATAAATGTGCATGCTTTGGCCAAATTTAGGTAGTATCTGGTAGGATGTAGATTTAAGATAAAATAGACCATAGCAACCTGAAGTTCATCATGGGGTAGAAGGAACAGAGTGAGAGGAAACAAAAGTGGATAAGAAAGTTGTAATATTATGACTTTGAGATAGAATACGTTAAGGGAAAGAAAAACATAGTGGTTGATGCTCTATTGAGGATGCCACCCACTTTCTCACTGAGAGAGATGGTGGAGGATTGGAAGTCATTGTTGTTAGTGCAGTAATCAAAGAATAAGTTTGCTTGCAAGATTCTAGATGGATTTATCCATGATGATAGGTATCAGGTTATGAATGAATTATTTAATATAAGGACCATATCTATCTTGTACTATAATGAAAACTCAAAGAGAGAATAATGTAGGTAACTCGCAGCTCACCCTTTGCAGGACATCCAAGATAATTAAATACCTACAGGAAGGTTAGGGAGAGGTTCACTTGGAAAGGCCTCAAGGTGGATGTGTTAATAGTTTTCAGGGAGTATGACATTTTCTAGCAAAATAAGACATAGAAAACTTATCCAATAGGTTTGATGCAACCCCTCCCCATCCCAGAGTAGAAGTGGGAGAATGTTTCCATGGAATTTGTCACTGACTTACCTCTAGTGCAGGGTAAAAATTGCATATATGTGATGGTAGATTGAGTTACAAAATTTTTCCATTTCTTTGTCATATCATCAAAATATCCATCTTCACAGGTGGTCGAGCTACTTTTCAGGGAGGTTTTCACATTGCATGGGTTGCTGAAAATCATTGCCAGTGATAGAGATAACAGGTTCATGGGCGACTTCTAACGAGAGATTTTTATGCTTGTGGGAACTGAGCTAACTCTGAGCATTAGATACCACCCACAAACTAATGGGAAGAAAAATATAGTGAACAAGTGGTTGGAATTCTATCTCAGGAATTACGTGACCGACAAACAAAAGACATGGTTGAACTGGTTGCATATGGGAACACATTGGTACAATACCACTTTCCACCTGTCCACTAGCATGATTCCCTTCAAATAATTATATGGATATGATTCCAAAACTTTTGCAGATGGGATATTTTGGACATCCGGGCACCACTGGCCGAAGACTAGCTCTAAGAGATCTAGGACATTTTAAAATTTCTCAAGGAAAATCTACATATGGCTCAGAACCAATAGAAAGTATATGTAGAGAAGAATAGGTGGAGCACAAATTGAAAGTGGGAGATATGGTATACCTCCATCTTCATCCCCAGAAATAGTCTTCAGTAAAAGCGAAAGGGGCAAAAAACTTAAAACTGAGGTTCTACGAGCCATTCAAGATCTTCAGAAGTAGGAGAGGTGGCCTCTAAACTCAAGCTTCCAGAGGGATGTAAAATTCAAAAAATCTTTCATGTCACAATCCTAAAAATGGCCTTGTGGTAGCATGTTTTTGTTGCTACAAAGATTCCACCATTGGATGAGGAAGGATAATTGGTGTTAGTTCCAAAGAAGATCCTAGATATGAGAGAAAGGAAATTGAAGAGTAGAATGATCAAGGAGTACTTGGTAAAATGGATGGATTTGTTGGTAGAATATCCTACTGGGAGGGAGAATAGGTGATCAAACATCCTGAATTGAAATTACTTGAGGAAAAGAAATCTTGGGCAAGGAGGACAGTAATGTCCTCGACCACTTAGGAATCTTATGACAAATTCTATAGCATAAAGTGGTTTCCATAGGCTAAAGTGGGGAAATATTTAATAGGGGGACTTAAATTTCATATGGAAACATTATAAAGTTCAAAAAGGAGAAAGGGTGATATTTCCTAGGCAAGTGAGAAGTCACATTAACTTTATAAAGTGAAATATCATAAAGTGACTTTATGAAAGTGAATTTAATAAAAAGGGAATGTGAAAAGGAAACCCTAAACTCATAAAAGAAGGAAAATGAGGAGATGCTCCTCATTCATGCATTTATGAGTTTGGAGAAAGAGCTATTGGAGAGAGTTTGGAGAAGGAGCTTAGGTTTTTGAACCCTAGCTATCAAGCAGACTCCAAAATTGGAACTAGACATCCTAGTTTGGATTTGAGAGTGGAATCACATAGATTTCACCGTTTGTATTCAATGGAGTAGAATATTTTTAGTGAATATCAAGTTCTTGTGTTGCTATCAGTTGATTCTATTCATTGGTGTCATTTTCTCTACAATTTTTTCTTACAATTGAGTGCCAAGGAAAAATATGGAGATTTCCATGTGGGAAAAGGAGTTGTTAAAGTTCACCAACACTAAGCCAAGAAGAAATGAGCTCATCTACTTATGAATCAAGTTCTCTCATTTTTATGGGTTTTGAGTTAGGAAGAAAAGGGTTATGAAGGTATTCTTGGTAGCAATATATGAGCTCACTTTCTATTGGAGGTTGAGTTGTTTTATCTCCCACTAAATCAAAGTTCTGAGATACCAACCCTTCTGTCCTAAAGGTAGAGAATTTCTAGAAGGAGAGGAAAATTTACCTACAGGATAGTTTATATAGGAGTTACCCTACTTAAGGTAGGCCTCTTCCATTAAAGTATGGTGTGATTTCAAGGAGAAAGGAGGGTCGAATTCCCTCACTACTAAGTCTTGATGAGTGTTGTACATTTTATGGGTTGAGTTACAATCATGGCCGAGTAGTTTGACTATTGTTAGAAGTTTCCACTCTTCCTGTAGGGTGGGGATATATTTCTCCTTGGAGAGGCTTTTTTTGAGTCATATGCTAACTTCATGGGAGTTTTGAGTCATTGTTGACGATATGGGAGGTATTGTGATGTATTTATGATGTCCAAAATGGTTGTGATGCCCTTACATTAACTACTATTGGAGAAGTGATACCATATCTAATCCAAGGCTTGCTACTAGGTAGCATTTTCCTCACACTGATGCGAAGATATATTTCTACATGTGCTATATAATATGCATGCATATTCTTGTTGGCTGCCATCTAAATACCAGGTTCAAATTCTTGTTTAGTTCATTGTATATTCAATTTTCTGAATAAATTATTTTTTCTTGTGGAGTAGTCTATTAATATCTCGGTTGTGTGATTATTTGTAGGTTGTTATAAGGGGTAAATTTGTGGCTTGAGGAGATTGTTGGTTTATTTTATTTATTGAATGTAGTAGATGGAAGTTACTATTTCATAGTGAGAACCTACAACAAAGTGTAAAGTAATCGTTTGAAGAAACATTTCACTGAAACTCAAATTAATAACCCAGAAAAATCTAGAGGAAAATCAGAGGTCTGATAAGGTAGAATACTAAAAAATATCTATCAATGGAGTGATTGTGTTATTCCAGTATTCACATTGTTTCATATTCATCACAATCGAATTTGTGAACTTTTTTGGGGTTTACGCAAACTTATATTCTACGTTGGTCATATACCACTCCAGATATCATATGTAAAGCCAAAGGGGATGAATGAAGCGTTGTTGAAATATAAAAAACTAAGAATGGGTTTGACATTGGACCAAGATCCAAATATTTATTATTCTAAATGTATCCACCACGGGCACATGCTCCACTATACAACATCAAGGGTTGAGTAAAATCCAAGGATCAAGGGTGTGAGCCAAGAAATAGATGGTAAAATGTTGAACTATTTAATTATTTGATTAATCTTGGTTTAGGGGTTTAATCCTAATATTTGTTATGATCTTAAAAAAAATTCTTATGGGTCATACTTCTTTGTTGTGGAGTTTGACATGATAGAGTCTAACAACTAAAGCATTTTTATGGCACATTTCCTTGGAATGATGATGAGAGTGAGATGCATTATTGTTTTTCCTAGGCTTATTTTTGGAAAATATTGTAAAAAATTGACCATGAGTGTTCTATAAACTCTTGGAAAATATGGTCTTGTTGGGAACGTTGCAATGTTGTGATACATCATTAATACATATGGGTGGAAAATCTGACGATAGAATCCAACAAAATAGATAACATTGTAAAAACTCTCAAAAGTTAATGTATTTTTTATTTTTTATTTTTATTAAATCTTGACAGTTGTCAAATATCCAACGAATGGTAGGGAATCATTGTATAACAACCAATTCCACCATTAATGGCTTTTTTCCATTGGACAATGTTTAATATGAGACCACTTTACGTTGATTTTAATTATAATAAATAGAAGATTAATATTATAATTATATATAATATGATTAGTATAATAATTAAATATATATAATATTGAATCAATAAATATATTTATTAATATTTATTACTATAATTATATTAAATTACATATAAAAAGTTATATATTATATATATATATATATAATATTATATATATAGTATATATAATATATATTATATATATATATTATATTATAGGAACATCATATAATTTTGACGTAGTTTCTATATTACTTGTGATTGTTTTGAAAGCTTGTAGGCCTATTTTGAGGCTAATTTTTGAAGAAAATCATGAGTGAAAGTTTGGTGAAGAAAATTTTTACATAACATTCCTCAAGGAGGCCAAGAAGACGTGGGATTGGCATTAGGGGCTTCGGATGATCGAAAATGTTATTTTCCTTGCAAAAGATGCAAGGGCTTGAAGATAAGGAGACTTCTAATAACAATGATTGAAAGACATTGTAGAGACTATGGACACACTGAAGCTGGACAAGAATATCATCTATTAGTAACTTATTCATTATATGTCTTTATATTGTATATTGTTTTTCTAACTATTTAAATGTATATTGTATTTTAATGTAAATTGTATTGTCTTTATATTGTAAATGCTTATATTATTTTTGGGGGATATTTGACCTATGCTGTCATCTTGTTGTGGAGAAATTTATTATTATTATTCTGGTTGTGACAACCCTGGTGAAAATTTCATGTAATAAAAGTTAATAAACGAAAAATGATACCACGGTTAAGGGACACTTATTCCAAGCTGAATGTTGGGCAAAGATATCATAGTGGGCATCACTAGATGTATGTTTTGGCTAAGGAAAATTGGCAAAGGCTAAGGTAAGGGAATTAAAAGGAAAAAATGCATTTTTGGCACATTTATTTATGAAAATAAAGGATATTAGGAGAGATGTAAGGAAAAAGGTCATAGGTTGCATGTGAGGAGGAAATTGAAGGAAAATAATGGAGAATGAAGAAATTAGATGCCTCATTAATAAAAAGGCTTTTGAGGATCACTTGGTAACCTTTTGTCAGTTGAAATTTGGAGCTCTCTCATTATTCTCTCTCTCTCTCATTCTGAGTCACTTAGAGTTTTCTTGGACCACTCTAGCTTTGGATCAAGGAAGGAAAAGAAAGAAAAAGGAAAGGAAGGAAAGCAAGGATGAAGGAAGAAGAGCAGGATCAGGAAACTTCATCAGGAATACTTGCAGGTAAAATATTGCATGTGTGATTTCCTAGTTGGTTTGGACATGCATGTCTTTGCATTTGGGTGTATGGTTCTCTCGTTGTCAGTCGCATGGTTTTACCGGGTTATGACACTCATTTTCAGCCTAGCCTTGCCTTTTTCCAGATGCCATGGTTGGGATGTTTATCTCATTTTGAGCTTTGGTTTGCCTGATGGATTACAGAATCTTGGGTGGAGATGGTCTCAAGTTTCATTCCCGAAGGCCTAGGCATCCCTTGGCTGGTATTGGTAGGATACACGGTAAATCCTGAGGGAGAAGTATTAGTTTAGGGCCTAGCGATCCAGGTTTGGATTGCGGTAAATCCTAAGATGCTAATATCAGTTTAGGGCCTAGTGATCTAATATTGGACTGTGGTAAAGCCTGAGAGATAAGGATACGGAAAATTCCTCAAGTATAGTGATGGATTCCAGATGGAATTCCAAGTTTGGTTCAGTTGTGATCGAGGCACCGGTTTTGGTGTGATCACGGTTTGATGAGAGTGGAGGTGGTTTAACCTCTTGATTTCCTTGGTTTTTCATGGATTGGTTTTCTATGAGATCCCACATTCATGCTTGGAATATGGCACGGGGGTGACTGGGTGAAAGAGAGATTTTGTTTAGCCATGTCTATGGTTGGGTGGTACGTGGAAGTCCCGAACCTAGTCAGATTTTCCTATGATTAATAAAATCTAAGTTCTCTAACTTTTGCACTAGTTTATATGTGGATTTAATGGTTATCATATCTCTGATATTTATATGGTTTTATACTATTTATAAGCATGGTTAAATGATTGGTTCATGTCATGGTTATTTCATGTATTTACTTGTAATTGTTAAATGGATGGATGCAAGACTTAATTGATGATATAATAGTTCAATGGAGAAGGAGATGATGCTTCTGGTTACGTTTCATAAGTTATTTTAGTCATTTATGCTCTGTCGTGTATCCTAGACATGTAGGTTGCATTGATGCCAAGTGTTTGACAAAATGTTACTCCTGGTTAGGGATGCTCAGGTCTAGTCCTGAGGTTGATTTTTGATTTGTTTATATTGTCATAGTGTCTTTCATGGATTCTGGTAGAAGCCATGATTCTAGGCTAGAAACGTTTCTCAAATATCGGGGACACTGACACAAGTCTATTGGGAAAAGTCTAGGGTCACTGGCACAGAAGCCCGTGAGAGCGACTTTGGCATCTGGTTTTTGGCTTGCCTATAACATGAGAGAGAATAGGGCTTAAAAGGCTTAAATCATCATTGGGACTTAGGGACAGGATGTCTGCATGGCTAACATGTCTTTTGAGGGTGTTGTTGCTGATGTGGATGGGTTTGTTTGATATCTTCCATTGGTACCATTTCCTTAAGGTTACCAAGGATGTTTTAACCCTTATAGTAGTCTCTCTTGTTGCATGTTTACCCCAGGTGACTAGTTGCTTGGGTGGACTTGGGAGGAGGGGGTGTTACGTATTGGCATCAGAGCATGGTTGCGCTCTCCTTAGGTGAAGGTGCTCGATCATGCATGTGTTTTAGTTGCATGTGTGTCTCTTACACTTGCATTCCATGTGCTTGTTTCTTTACATCATATTGATCATGATGGTAGTAAGATTTTCATGAGGAACTTGATGTGATGTTGTGGGATGCATCATAAGAAGTATATGACTAGTTGCATATGGTTATATGTCACTTGACTACATCCTTGTATGTCAGGTGCATTCTTGAATGTTTTAATTACATGTATTAGTCTTGTAGGTTGATTACAAGAATTGATTGCTTATGCTCGACTACATGCATTCATACGTATGTGTAGTTGATTAGGCATTTCTTATGCATGTTGATAGTTGCATGTGGCAATGTGGACATTGGATTAATGGTTGTTGTCATGAATGATGTCATAGCATGCATTGTTGATATGGCCTTGCATTGATGACTGAACCCTAGCTAGAATGATGTTTATGCATTGATACATTTATTTGATATATGTCTATATGATGTTATGATTATGTTATACATGTATCATGCTGATTTGATGATATTGCAGATAAGGTGTCCTCCCCGAATTATGCTAAGGTAAGTTGGGTTATTGTGATTTGGTTTAGATGACATAGTATGCCTTGCATGAAAGAGATCACATGGCTAGAAAGGTGGTAGACTACATAGAATCTCCTTATGCATCAGATGGGAAACATGGTGTGAGGAATTCTTCTGACTTGACAGACACATTGAGAAGCCTGAAGGAAGAAATAAGAAGTTGCAAAGAAGACGATGACAAAATCATGCAAACATAAGAGAAACAAGCATAAGTGAATGTGATACTAATTTAGAGTTTGTCAGAATTGCAGTGACAGGAACCACTTTAGATCAGCCATGGACATGAGCATAGAACTAATGGAGCATATGGAAATAGGTCTCATAGTAGACATAGGTTAGATATATTTGACATGATCAGAGATGGCCGGTTGTTGGACACTCCGGATAGGAGAGGTGATAGACACATGTACTATTCTAGTTCTGGTTCTAATAGACATCATGATTGTCATCATTATCATCCGTATAGTAAGAGTGATATGGGATACTTTCCAGATGAGTTTAAGAAGGAAAATCCACCTACCTTTGATGGAGAGATGAAGTAATCACAGGATGTAGAAGCATGTTTGCTTGGTAAGAATAAATTATTCCAATTTCATGATTATTCATAAAACATGAAAGAAAAGATAGCCACTTTCAGTCGCAAAGGTAAAGCAGATATTTGGTGGGAAGACTTGAAGACTATAAAAGGTATACATGAGGATTATTTGACTTGGCATGCATTTGAAAGGCTCTTCAAGAGGAAGTACTTGTATGAGAGGTACTATGATGAAAGAGCTAAGGCATTTTATGAGTTGTGGATGGGTTCTATGACCGATGATGAGTATGCTAGTGGATTTTTGGAACTGTTAAGATATGTGCCTTACCTCAAGGAGGAGAAGGCCAAGTTTCAGAGATTCATTAGTGGAATTCTAGTTGCATACAAAGATCAGATTGAGTTCAATGAACCTAGATCATTGGAGGAGGTCATTCGAAAGTTGAAGCATTGTTATGGGCAGTCGAAGTGCAAAGTTGAGCCTAAGCATGACTTGAAAAGAAATGAGAAAGCTAGAGGAAAATGGCCACCAAAGAGAGGAATATCTCAAGATTCAAGTGAGAAAGAATATGTAGTTCCTTACAAGAGATTCAATACAAATGAGAAGGGACATGGAGAGAAGCAAGCTAGAGGCAGTGGTAGGGAAGCATTATAGTTTTGGATATGTGGTAAGGATCATTGTAAGAGGTATTGTGTGTAGTATCAAAGTGGTTGTAGAACCTAGATCTATAGTGCTCAGGAGGCGCATACAGTTGGTGATGTTGGTCATAGCATTCCCAATATCTATGCAGCTGTGGACAATAGACAGGTGGACCATTAGGCATCGATCATTGAGATGGTTGGTAAGATTTGTGATCAAGTTGTTTCTATTTTGATTGATCTTAGATATAACTATAGTTATATTAATCCTGACCTAGTGGATAGGTATGGTTTGAGAAAAGAAGTGCATGCAGAATCTTAGTTGGTATAGTTGGCTACAAGTACGAAGAAGAGAGTTCACCATTGGTAAGAGCTTGTGCATTTGAGTTAAAGGGAATTCCTACAATAACGCATTTGAATGTAGTACCATTGGGATTGTATAATATGTTTTTGGGTATGGATTGGATATACCTCCATAGAACCAAGGTGGAGTGCTTCAAAAAGGCCATTGAGTGTGTAGGTGATAGTGGGGAAAAGAGGACTTTGTAGGGGAAGAAGAAGCCTACATTAGTGAATATGGTTATCACTATGCAAGCTAAGAATAGTTGCAGAAAAGGATGTGTGATATTTGCAGTGCATATTTCTAGTGACAAGGGTAAGTTCAAGGTTGAGGATGCCGATGTGTTTGTAGAAATTTCTCTATAGATCAACTAGCTTTGATGCCATGTAGAAATTTTCGCTACAGATCAACTAGCTTTGATACCATGTAGAAATTCTACAAATTCTCTACAAATATAACTCTAAGATCATGTAGAAAACCTGATAGTAGATTAACCTGATAATGCAATATACCAAAGCTGAATATTATGATCTACTTCTACTATCATTTTGTGGAAGCTTAAAAGATCGAGTTGAATCAGAGATGAACAATATAACTAGAAGAAGAAGAATCAATCATTCAAGACACATGAAAATACTTTGGGGAAAGCCTCACCTAAAAACCCCACTATCTGTATTATCATACAAGGTGGAAATACATTAGAATTATACAAAGCCTTAGCTCTCACAACTAGCCAACTCTCAATACAATCCTCTCAGATGCTCACAGGCAAACTTGGCTTCTCACAAGCCTTCCTCTCTGCCCTCCAAGCTCCTGTTTCCTTGTGTAGTTCCTCTGGGGTGATTTCCTTCACCCAGTGGAACACTGCTCTCACACACTGCTCTAACACACTGTCAGAACTGCACAATCCTCAAGGAACCTTACCTTGACTGCATGCATGGGTTTCCTTTATAGGAAAACACATACAACTAATAGTACACTTTCCTTGACATTCAGCTCAACTGGGCCTTTCGTAGACCAAACATGCATGAGTTTCTGATGAGGGAATCTGTAGTTATCTTGAGTACACTAGTTGAGTGCATGAATGCATCAACTGGCTGATAACTCACAATTAGTTCCTCAAATAGTTTGGAACTAATTTAACTAGACTTAACTCAGTAAACTGAGCTAACTAATTACAACTCAAATATAACTCAATATTATCTCCTTAATTATGGGATAATCTCCTTAATTTAAGGGATAACTCTTGCATGACTTCAAAAAGACTTGTAACTTGAATTTCTCCAACTAATTAATCCATAATGGATTAATTAATTATTTCCAAGCAGCTAGTGAGACTAAATTTGATTTTAATTCAAGGACAAATTAAAATTGGAATATTTTGAATTATATTTTTATCATTTCTTGTTGCTATTTTCAACACTCCTTCTCAACAAGAAATGAATTCAACTCGATCCCGATCGTGAACCTTTGGAATGTTATGCGTGCAACACTTCTCTCTAGTGCTGTTGCTCCAGGAACTCCAGAAACGGAAAAAAAACATCCAACCTGAATCAGTATGATGCATCTGTCATCAAAGTCTCTGACTGTTATTGCCTCTGTCAACTGAAAACTTTGCGCTTCTACTGACTCTGCCTTCCTGCATTGTTGTCAATCCTTCTCTACCCTCTTCAGTATCCGACTGCTCTAGCCTCTGTCACTTTGATCTTTGACTGCATCATCCCATTAATTCCTCCTGCTACTATGTACTTTGGGCTCCCGTAGCACGGTACGATCCATGAGATAAAACCTCTCAATGGACCCTACCCAATTTTAGCCTTCTTGGGACTATCACTTCACATCACCCCACCTCACACTTGGAGGTATGGCTGCATGTGATCCCTCTGCCCACTCCTCAAATTATGGCTCCTCCACAATTATCTGAGACTTCTTCTCAGACTGCATGTTGAGAGGTAATTTACTCTCCCTCTCAACCACCATGTCTCTAAAATTTGTCGTGCTCCTCAAGGATTTGAATGCATCTTGAACCTTAAGAGCATACATGTTCTTAAGTCATGAATTGATCTATTTCACCTGTCTCATGGTGATGTGTCTAAGGAATGCCTTTATTTTACTGTAGACAACATCATAGCCTTTGTCCTCCAACATCACGACTGATATCAAGTTTTTCTTCAGTCCAAGCACATACTTCACATCTGTCAAGGTGATAGGACCTCCATGCTCCCTCTGAAAAGAAACCTTACCCACTCTTGAAACACTATACCTTTTTCCATCACCCATATCTATGCGCATCTTGAGGTATTTCTCCTCCAAGGTACTGAATAAACCTTTATCACTAGTCATGTGGAATGAGGTTCCACTGTCAAGATACCAAACACAACCCATCATCGATGACACTATGCATGTGATGAGGGTAAAGTCCATTTCGAATTGAGAGGCTAATACCTCACCTTCCAATCCTTCCAAGGATCCCTTCATGGACTTCTTCGATGGGAAATTAGTCACATAATATCCCATCTCAATTTGAAGTATGATATGCATTCAATTTTCACTTGCAACCCCGAACTTCAAACTTCGAATTCTCTTCTCCGTATACTGTTCATAGCTCCGATAAACTAGGCTTTGATAAACTAGGAACTGATACCATGTAGAAATTTCTCTATAGATCAGCTAGCTTTGATACCATGTAGAAATTTTCTCTACAGATCATCTAGCTTTGATACCATGTAGAAATTCTGCAACTTCTCTACAAATCTACCTCTAAGATCATGTAGAAAATCTAACTGGAGATTAACCCAATAATGCAATATACCAAAGAAAAATACTATGATCTACTTCTATTATCAATTTACGAAAGCTTAAAATATCGAGCTGAATCAGAGCTGAATAATATAACCAAAAGAAGAATAATCAATCATTCAAGACACATGAAAATACTTTGGGGAAAGCCTCACCTAAAAACCCCACTATCTATATTATCATACAAGGTGGAAATACATCAGAATTATACAAAGCCTTAGCTCTCACAGCTAGCCAGCTCTCAGTACAATCCTCCTGGATGCTCATAGGAAAACTTGGCTTCTCACAAGCCTTCCTCTTTGCCCTCTAAGCCCTTATTTCCTTCCGCAGTTCCTCTATGATGATCTCCTTCACCCAGTGGAACACTGCTCTCACACACTTCTCTAACACGTTGTCAGAACTGCATAATCCTCAAGGAACCTTACCTTGACTACATGCATGAGTTTCCTTTATGTGAAAACACATGCAACTGGTAGTACATTGTCCTTGACATTTAGCTCAATTGGGCCTTTCTTAGAATAAACATTCATGAGTTTCTGATGAGGGAATATTTAGTTATCTGGAGTACACTAGTTGAATGCATGCATGCATCAACTAACCGATAACTTACAATTAGTTTCTCAAATAGTTTGGAACTAATTTAACTAGACTTAACTCGGTAAACTGAGCTAACTAATTACAACTCAAATATAACTCAATTTTATCTTGTCAATTAAGGGATAATATCCTTAATTTAATGGATAACTCTTGCATGACTTCAGAAAGACTTCTAACTTGAATTTCTACTCCTAACTTGAATTTCTCCAACTAATTAATCCATAATGAATTAATTAATTATTTTCAAGTAGCTGGTGAGACTAAATTCGATTTTAATTCACAATTTTAATTCAAGGAAAAATTAAAATTGGAATATTCTGGATTCTATTTTTATCATTTCTTATTGCTATTTTCAACAGTGTTAAGAAGGTACCTAGTTTTGCAGTAGTTTTAGGATGTCTTCCCTGAGGACATTACAGAGTTTCCACCTCACAGGTAGGTATAATTATCTATTGAGTTGGTGCTAGGGGCAACCCCAAAATCAAAATCACCTTATATGATGATCGCATATGAGTTGGTTGAGCTAAAGTTGCATCTAAAGGAAATGTTGGACAAGGGGTACATTAGGCCAAGTGTATCCCCTTAGGACGCACTAGTGTTGTCTGTGAAGAAGAAAGATGGAACTCTCAGAATGTGCATTGACTACAGGTAGCTGAAAAAGTAACGATCAACAATAGGTACCCATTGTGGAGAATTGATGATTTGTTTTATAAGTTGAAGAGAGTAGCAGTGTTCTCTAAGATCGACTTGAGATTGAGATAACATCAGGTATGCATCAAGGAAGAGGATATCTTCAAGAATGTGATCAGGACCTGGTATGGGAATTATGATTTTTTTTTGTTCTATTCAGTTTGACTAATACTCCAGCTACATTTATGTGTTTGATGAATAGTGTGTTGCATCCTTATCTAGACAAGTTTTTTATTGTATTCATTGATGACATACTGGTATATTCTAAGGATGAGGAAGAACATGTTGAACATTTGGCAGTAGTGTTGAGAATGCTAAGAGAATCAGTTGTATGCCAAACTTAACAGGTGCAACTTCTTTCAAACTAAGGTACATTACTTGGGGCATGTTGTCTCCAAGGATGGCATAGTAGTGGATCCATAAAAGATAAGGGCCATCACGGAGTGGGAAGTTCCTAAGAATGTGGATGAGGTGAGATCATTCATGGGATTGGAAAGTTACTATAGGAGGTGCATTAGGAAGTTCTCATGCTTTTCATATCCTACTGCATCATTGCAGTGGAAAAGTAGGAAGTTCGAATTGAAAGAGGCGTGTGAGGCTAGTTTTGAGCAACTTAAGCATTTGTTGACACATACACTAGTGCTAAATATTGCACATCCAAACAAAGAGTTTGTAGTGTGTACAAATGCTTGCAAAAGAGGACTTGGTGGAGTTCTCATGCAAGAAGGATAGGTAGTGTGTTATGGGTCATAGAAACTGAATGAGCATGAACATAACTATCTGACACATGATATTGAGATAGAAGTTATTATACATGCATTGAAGATGTGGAGGCACGATCTTCTGGGTAGGAGGTTTACACTAATGATTGATCACAATGGGTTGAGATATTTGTTTGATCAGCTGAAGATAAATGAAGACAAGCTAGATGGTTGGCTACCCTTAGTGAGTTCGACTTCAAGATCAAATACATCAAAGGGAAGGAGAACCAAGTTGCAGATGCCCTTATCAGGAAGGTATAGGTAAATCATATAGCATCTATGAGCTCTTATGAGATAGAGTTACAGGATAGGATCTTGCAGGTAGGATAACAGGATGAAAAATACATGGAGATCATGCACAGGCTATAGTAGAGCGCAAGTACATGTACAGGTGATTAGGATGTAGACTATCGTCTCATGGTAGATGGTTTGGTGAGGTTTAGAGAGAGGATCTAGGTGCCAAATTGCAATGAGCTCAAGAAGATTATCTTGAGGGAGTTTCACACCAAGCCATACTCAGGTCATCCAAGATATCGAAGACGTTGACAATGGTGAAAACTTTCTACTATTGGCTGAATTTGAGGAAGGCAGTGGTAGAGTTTGTGGCTAGAGGTTTACATTTTTAGTAGGTCAAGGAAGAATTCAAGCATTTAGGTGGTTTACTACAACTATAGAGATTCGAGAATGGAAATGGGAGGTCATTTCCATGAATTTCATCATATGATTTCCAAGGACAATGAGGCATCATGATTCTATTATAGTTGTGGTTGATAGGTTGAGCAAGGTAGCTCACTTCATTCCAGTAAAGACTACATATTCAGCCAGTGAGGTAGCACATGTGTTCATCAGAGAGATATTGAGGCTGCATGGTGTTCTTAAGAATATTGTGTTGGATAGGGATGTAAATTTCAGTTCCATGTTTTGGAAGGAGTTGTTTGCAGGCTTGGGTATAAAGCTCGCCTTCATTACAACTTATCATCTGTAGATAGATGGATAGACAGAGAGGGTCAACAAGATCTTGGAGGATATGTTGAGGATGTACGTGATGTACTAACAGAGTAAATGGGAAGAGTATCTTCCATTAGTTGAGTTTGTATACAACAATGGTTATCAAGATTCATTGAGGATGAGTCCTTTCGAGGCATTATATGGGTGGATTTATAACACTCCCATCAACTGGAGTTATCCAGTGAATAGGATACCTATTGGACCAGATATGTTGGCAAACACAGAGTAGGAAATGCAGGTTATAAAGAAGAATCTAAATATAGCACAAGATAGATAGAATAGTTATGTAGATCAGCACAGGGTATTCAAGGGGTTTTAGGTTGGGGAGCATGTGTATTTGTGCATCAAGCCCAAGAAAAGCTCTTTGAGGATTGGTTCATGTGCCAAGTTGGCACCATGGTATTGCAGGCCTTTCAAGATCCTTGAGAGGATTGGACCAGTGAAATATCAACTTGCACTACCTCTCATGGTGAAATTCCATGATGTTTTCAAGATTTCATTGCTTAAGAAGTATATAAAGGATGTTAATCATGTTATTGATTGGTCTGTATTGTAGGTGGATCAAGAAGGAGAGTTCCATTCGGAGCGTCAGTGCATATTGTAGCAGAAAAATCTCATGCTTAGGAAGAGGCCAATAGAGGAAGCTAAAGTGAAGTGGAAGCACTTTGGGCCTGAAGACGCTACATGGGAGAAGGCAGATCAGATGCAGACACTTCATCCTTCATTGCTTGTCGGTTGAGGCAAAGCCGTTTTGGTTTGATGTTGGTATATGTTTGGCACATGTTTTACTGATGTTTTTGTGTGTGTATGTACATGTATACAGATGTAAATACCACCATGTGATAAGTTATAAAGCTCCAATAAGCAGTATTGATGTCATGTTATTATGGTTATTATATTGTTTTGTTGTCATGATGTTTCACTTTTGAGCAGGTCTTTCATTGTAAATATTGCATCGAGATAAGTTATAAATCTCCATGGGAAGTATGTTTGCTTTTCAGCGGTTTTGCTGAGGTCTTGGTGTGGTTCAACACCGAGGATGATGTCCCTAAAGGGGGAGGGTTCTATAACAACCCAAGTCAAAAATTCATGTAATAAAAGTTAATAAAGGAAAAATAAGACCACGGTTAAGGGATACTTATTCCAAGCTAAATGTTCGGCAAAGATATACTAGTGTGCATCACTGGATGTGTGTTTTGGCTAAGGAAAATTGCCAAAGGACAAGGCAAAGACATTAAAAGGAAAAAAGGAATTTTTGGCACATTTATTTATGAAAATAAAGGAAATTAGGAGAAAAGTAAGGTGAAAGGTCACAGGTTGCATGTGAAGAGTAAATTGAAGGAAAATAATGGGAAAATAAGAAATTATAGGCCTCATTAATAAAAAGGCTTATGAGGATCAATTGGTAACCCTTTTGCAGCTCATGTTAGGAGCTTTCTGATTATTCTCTCTCTCTCTCTCTCTCATTCTTGGTCGCTTAGAGTTTTATTGGAGCACTCTTACTTTGGATCAAGGAAGGAAAAGCAAGCAAAAGGAAAGGAAGGAAAGCAAGGATCAAGGAAGAAGAGAAGGATCAGGAAGATTTAGCAAGAATAATTGCAAATAATAGATTTCAGGTGTGATTTCCTAGCTAGTTTGGACATGCATGGCTTTGCATGTTGGTGTATGGTTTTGTTGTTGCCGGTGGCATGCTTTTGCTGGGTTATGATAATTGTTTTCAACATTGCCTTACCTTTTTCTAGATGCCATGGTATGTTGGGATGTTTATCTTAGTTTTATCTTTAGGTTTCCAAATGGATTTCGAAATCCAATGCAGAGGTGGTCTCAAGGTTCATTCCCAAAAGAATATGAATCCCTTGACTGGTTTTGGCAGGATACATGGTAAAGCATAAGGAAGAAGTATTGGTTTAGGGCATAGTGATCCGGGTTTGGATTGCGGTAAATCCTGAGAGACTAGTCTCAGTTTAGGGCCTAGTGATCCGATATTTGAATATGGTAAAGCATGAGGGACAAGGAGACAAACAATTCCTTAAGGATAGTGATGGATTCTGTATGGAATTCCAAGTTCAGTTCAGTTTTGATCAGGGCACCAGTTTTGGTGTGATCACAGTTTGATGAGGGTGGAGGTGGTTTAACCTCTTGATTCCCATGGTTTTTCATGGATTTGTTGTTCTAAGAGATCCCACATTCATTCTTGGAATATGGTAGGGGGTGAATAATAGAAAGAGAGATTTGGTTCAACCATGTCTATGGTTGGGTGGTACGTGGAAGTCCCAAACTTGGTTGGATTTTTCCATGATCAATAAAAGCTAAGTTCTCTCACTTTTTCTCTAGTTTATATGTGGATTTAGTGGTTTTCATATCTATGATATTTATATGGTTTTATACTGGTTATAAGCATGGTTAAAAGACTGGTCAATGTCATGCTTATTTCATGTATTTACTTGTAATTATTAAATGTATGGATGCAAGATTTAATTGATGATATAATAGTTCAATATATAATGAGGTGATCCTTCTCATTATGTTTCATAAGTTAGTTCAGTCATTTATGCTCCGTCTTGTATCCTAAGCATGTAGGTTGCATTGATGCCAAGTGTTTAACATAATTTGAGTCTCGGTTGGGGATGCTCTGGCCTAGTCCTGAGGTTTATTTTTGATTTCTTTCTATCCTCATCATGTATTTGATGGATTCTAAGGGTTATAACAAGTTCTTGGTAGAGGCCAGGATTTTGGGCTAGAAAAGTGGCTAAAATCTTAGGGACTTTGGCATAGGTCTGCTAGGAAAAGTCCAAGGATGCTAGCAAATAGGCTTGTGAGAGAAATTTTGGCTTCTGGTCACTCTCTTTCCTATAGCATGAGAGAGACCATGGGTTAAAAAGCTTAAATAATCAATGAGACTCAAGGAAAGGATGTCTGAGTGGCTGACATGTCTCTTGAGGGTGTTGTTGTTGATGTGGATAGGTTTGTTTGATATGTTTCTCTAGTTTCATTTCCGTAAGGTCACCAAGGAAGTTGAATCCCTTATAGTAGCCTCTCTTGTCACATGTTTACCTTGGCTAGCCAGTTGCTTGGGTGGACCGAGGAGGAGGGGGGTGTTACGCTGGTTAGGGTCGATTAAGGGATTAGGTCAAGTTAGGGGTTAATTAGTTTATTGGCTTAGGGTTAAGGGGTTATTGTTTAATGGTTTAGGAGTTAGGGGTTAGGGGTTTACGGGTTAGGGGTTTAGGGGTTAGTGGTTTAATGGGTTAGGGGAATGGGGTTACGTTATTAGGGGGTTAATGTATGTTTAGGGTGTTAATTAAGACGTAGAAGATTTAGAGGTTAATGTGTTTTTAGGGAGCATTATTATTTAGTTTTTAAAATATATTATGCACATTTAAAATATGGATATAGTTAATACAGTTCTATAAGAAAGAAGAAAATAATTATATAATAAATTGTAATAAAATTTATTAAGATTAAAATAAAAAAATATAAATATCATTAAAAAATTAATCAAATAAGAGATTTATGAAGAATACAATTATTATAAAGAAGTATGATATAATGAAGATAAAAGGGGTCCATTTTATTAATTTAGGTAAGATGATAATTAATTAAAAAACATTTTTCTTAGAAAGATTTTATAAAATAAGAAAATACTTTATTTATTAAAAACAAAATTTATAAACCACAATTTATTAAAATGTTATGTTCCTAGCCACAATGTATTTTTGTCATAAAAGAGACTCTTTCTCATTTTTTAAGGAATTAAAAGTATGACATGCAAGCCTTGCACTTGGTGCTTCAAAATGTTTTAGGTGACAATGAACTTTTTAAGCCCAAGTGATAGAGAGTTAAGAATTCTCTATATAAAGTCTCTTTTGTGATAAGTAAAGGGTCTCATTTGTTTTAAATTATGAGAAAACTTGATGTAATATCAAATCTATAATGGTTCTATAAAAAGGGTAGATTAATGACATGTTTGATAAATAGTTAATTGTTATTTTTTCCAAATTTATCTTACTTATTAT
>APFE031234969.1:279077-318013 GCA_000404065.3 Pinus taeda | reverse complement strand
TCTATCCAAGTGGCAAAGGAAGGCGAGCAGTCACCCAAGCCATTTGTCATTTTTGTAATGCTGCACCTGTAACTAATGGTTGGCTTTCCAATTCCACTTTGTAATTATTCAAAAACTCCCCAACTCTTGGTCGTTCTATTTCCTCATGGCATAGTCTATTTATTGTATGCAAACCATTTGCAAAGGGTTGGTTGATTGTAATTTCTGGGAGATTGTGGGAGAGAAACTCAGTTCTTCATTGTATATTTTGACAGAGGATTAATGAAAGGCAGTGGCTCTATTTCATGAGATTCTTGTGGCGTGATTGTAGCAAATGTGCTCTCTTTATGTTTCATATGTATTTTGTTATGTTTCACAGTTCATTCATCTTCATTTCCAGTGAAATTTTCTAAGTAAGATAAGGTAGAATTCATATTTATTGCTCTACCTGTGGGAAAGTTTCACGCTGTGTGTTTTTTTCTTCTATTGAAAAGGATTCATGTGTTTATGCCCTTTTCACCCTCCTAAACAATCTTTCCATTCCACATTTACTTCAAATTTAATTGCTAGACTTTCCGCCTGTCTTGCCTCATGAAGTAATCCCTGCCTTTGTGTTAAATTCTCTGCTCATTACTATTCGTTGGTCCCATACATCCTAGAAACTCAGTCATTTATACAAAATTGCTTCTTGTTTCCATATCTATTTACTAGCCTAAAATCAATATTTCACTGTAAGTCGTCTTAGGCCATATTTTTTATCTATTCACTGAGCATGACTAGGAGAGAGCCCTCTCCTGTTCTGGTAGGGCTAGCTACCAGACTGAGCGTGGTTTGTAGTTACCCTGAATTTTCCTTCCTTCAGCAGAAGGCGGATTTAGGTGCTAACATAGTGGCGAATCCACTGGGGAACAAAATTACTCCCCTTCTTGATAATTCTAAGCTTCCGGATGATAAGTTCAGGATTAGATAGGCTGAGTAAATTGGTTGTGTCCTTTGATTTTTCTTATTAGCACGCTGGCTTCTAGAAGATATACCAGAGCTAATCTAGATCCAGATCCTCCGCACATCTACGAAAATCCCAATTTGATTCCAAGAATTCATCGTCAAGAGAGCTCTATATCTCACGTGTTTAAATCCCATTCATGCCCTGACATTTTTGAGTATCTTGAAGAGCTAGATTTTGATGAGCAGTTTGAAATATCATTGTTCGAGACCAAATCTGAAAGGGCGGTTGACTCTACTGTCCCCAATCCGCAGTTTCTTGTAGACTTGGAAACGGAAAGGACTAACCGATCGATTGATAATTACATTATAGCATAACTTCAAACTCCAATTGCTAGCCCCCTACAAACTGCCCACACTCCTCCAACACCTCCAAGGCCAAACCCACCAAGAGTGATGGCTGCCCGTTTTGCACCCCGTGTTCTGCCTCAAGTTTTAGATGATGTGCTCGCAGACTACCAAAGCAAAATCTCTTTTTTTGATGGCACTACTAACAACATTACTGCTCAGCAACATGTGGATAGAATGGCAGATTTCTATGAACTTCATGAGATCGATGCAGAGAATGTGGCAATGAGACTCTTTGTACAAACATTTGCAGGTGAAGTGAGGAAATGGTTCAGAGGTTTATCGGCTGCACGTATCGCTACCTTGGCCAACCTACAAAGACAATTTTTAAACCCCTGGGAAGTGAAAAAGAATCCTCTTCAAATTCTGGCTGAATATGAGCAAATCAAACGAAACGTTGGTGAGTCAGTCCAAGACTATTGCATTAGATTCAATACTGTGTATAATGAAATTCCCGATCATCTAAGGCTACTTTTGGGGCTAGCCATGGTGAAATTTCCAGATGGTTTTGATGCTGACATGGCTTATCAATTAAGAGAGAGAGAACCAGCCACAATGGAAGACATGCAGAAGATAGCGGTCAACGTTGAAGCAAATTTGCTGACCAAGAGAGCTAGAGAAAAGGAAGAAAAGAAGGTCAATGTAAAAGAAGAATCTTCTTCGGTATATCAATTACTTCGGAAGGTAGAGCAGATGCTTGAAAGGGTGAAACTTGACAAACCTGAGTGACAAGTTAGAAATCCTAACTTTCATGGCCAGCAACAACCACAATATAGAATAAGGCAGAGAGATCAGCGAGCCCAAGAGAAAACAGCACAACAGCCAGTACAACCACCTTTGCAGCAAAATTTTGTGCATGGACAGGAGTCAGATGAGGACGGGAATATAATAGGTGAAGAAAACCACCTCTTTACTCTGGATGATTTGCCTATTTATATTACTGAGGGTGAGGAGTATGCAGAGAGTTTGGCTGTACACAAAGATGTAGATTTCATTCTAGCAAATGACACCGTCTTGGAGGAAGAATCAGATGAGTACCAAAGAGGCTATATGAATGCTCTGTCCGCCCAGCAACAACGATATTCACTTAGAAACAGAGATGTGCCGGTCAAACCAATTCAGAAAAGGAAGGATGTTGAAGCATCAAAGAATGATTCATCAGTTACACACAGGAAAGGAAAGGAGGCGGTTGGTCCGGAGAGCAGCAAATCACCATCAGCAGAACAATCAAATCAGCGAATTGCATCTAAAGAAAAAGAAAGGAAAGAAATCCCAGTCAAAGAGGTAGAAAAGACTCCCGTTTTTAATTTAGAGAACGAGCTTTCTAAATTGAAAGTATCCATTCCCTTGACTAAAATAATGAGGAACAACGGTTATAGAGGGAAAGTATCTAACATATTGAATTTGGACCCAATGTCTGACATGGTGAATGTCGAATATGATCAACCTGAAATGATTTTTGGGCCAGCCTCGAATGGTGAGTCTCCTAATAGTGATGTGCCACCTTTTTATATTAGTTTAAGATTGCATGATTTTGTGTTACATAATGCCATGTTCGATTCTGGAGCTTCTCACAATCTCATTCCCAAAGCTATCATGGATAAGTTGGGCCTGGACATCACCCAGCAATACCATGATCTCTATTCGTTGATTCCAGCAAAGTAAGATGTATCGGGCTCATCAAAGACTTGGTTGTGAGTCTGAATCAACTCCCAATGAAGAATGTTTTGATGGATGTTGTTGTAGAAGATATGCCTCCCAGGTTTGGCATGCTTCTTTCCAGGTCTTGGGTAGCAAAATTGAAAGGGACACTACAACTAGATTTCTCCTATGCAATGATTCCGGTGTTTGGCCAAATGAGGAAATTGTATCGAGAACAAAAAATGAAATACATGATTACAAGCAAGGAGAAACCAATAAATCATCTGATTAATTATGTACATACAGATTTAGAGTCTTTTGTTTTATATTCTGATAGTTTCAATGATATCGATAGTCAGTTAGTAGAAGCAGATGATATTCTAGAAATAACAGAAAATTTCAAAGGAGTTTTAAAGAGAGAAGGACAAGAACAGTAGAACATTGTTGAGCGATCAGCTGAAAGTAATGGACAACAAGCAGACAAAGCACAACAAACAGATTTTCAACACTTGCAAGAGGAGGAAGAAGGTTTGTGGACCATGGATTTCGATGGCACAATGGGAAATGATGGCGCTGGAATTGGAATTTGGGTACGCAGTCCTTTCTCTTCCCCGAACAAAGTGCCTAGGAACGTGCGGGTATGCTCTTACAAGTTGGCTTTTGATTGTTCAAATAATGAAGCTGAGTATGAAGCTCTGATTGTTGGCCTAAAGATTCTAAGAAAGCTGAATGCTAAGAGGATTTCAGTATATGGAGACTCCAAATTGGTGATTAAGCAGGTCAGAGGCGAATATCAAGCAAAGCATCCTCGGATCCAGGTTTACCGTAATGCAGTTCTAGACATCCTAAAATTATTTTCAGAATACACCTTGAGATGTGTGCCTCGTATACAAAATAGCATTGCTGATGCTCTTGCTAAAGTACCAAGTAGTTTGAAGATCCCAATGAACTCCAGCAATAAATTCAAAATCCATGTCAAGCATCATCCAACTGTCCCGGACAATCAGAGATATTGGTAAGTTTTCCAAGATGATGAGGAGATTGATGATTTTCTGCAAAATAAAGGTAAGTTCAAAGAAACCTCAATTGATGTAGAAAATGACGATGGTAAAGGTAATGGTACAAATGATGTGCAGATAAATGAAATGAACGTGTTGCAGCTAAAGAATAACATTATTCCTAAAGGTTTGATACCTTTAGAAGAACTCTTTGATCAAGATGATGTAGCCCACAAACCAACATTGCAGCCAACAGAGAAGGGTGTAGAAGAGGTCAATATCGGAACAACTGCTAATCCTAAATTGGTAAAACTATTTAAAGCATTGCCGCAAAAGATCAAGGACAAATATATCACTTTGCTGTCTTCATTTGTAGATGTGTTCGCTTGGGACTATTCTGACTTAAAGACATATGATACCAATATAATTCAACAGACTGTACCTATTAAACCAAATCAGAAACCTTTCAGACAGAAGTTGAGGAGGCTAAATCCAAAGCTGCTGCCATCAATTGAAAAGGAGATAAAAAGGTTGTACAAATCAAGGATCATTGTTCCCATCAGATTTCGGATTGGATCTTTAATTTGGTGCCTGTACGAAAGAAGATAGGTGAGATTCGCTTGTGCATTGATTTTAGAAATATCAATAAAGTTTCGTTGAAAGACAACTATCCACTGCCTAAAATGGACCATATACTTCAACGAGTAGTGGGAGCATCTCGTATGTCACTGCTCGATGGTTATTCCGGATATAACCAAGTTTCTGTCCATGAAGATGACCGAGACAAGACAGCGTTCACCACTCCATGGGGAACTTTTCATTACGCTAAGATGCCTTTCGGTTTGAAGAATGCGGGTGCCACATTTCAGCGTGCAATGGACTTGGCTTTTGCAAATGAGAAGGATGTCTTTTTGGTTGTGTACCTAGATGATTTGACGGTGTTTTCCAAATCTGATGAAGAACACATGTACCATCTAAAAACTATCTTTCAAAAGTGCAGAAAATATGGCCTATCACTGAATCCGAAAAAGAGCTTGTTCGCCATGGAGGAAGGCAAACTACTCGGGCACATTATCTCAAAAGACGGCATTCGTATTGACCCAGCATGTGTACAAGCGATTCAGCAAATCGATCTGCCCCGGAATAAGAAAGAGATTCAATCTTTCAACGTTAAAATGAATTTTCTACACCGCTTTGTACCTAATCTTGCTGAGCACCTAAGAGAGATTACAAACATGCTTAAGAAGGACAGCCAAGTGAAATGGACGGAGGAGGATGTAAAATCTTTCAATTTAGTCAAACTGGCTCTTTCTTCAACTCCCGTTTTAGTCAGCCCAGATTACACTCAGGATTTTATGTTGTTTTCATTCGCTTCGGAGCACACTATGGCAGCTGTGTTATTGCAGAAAAGAGATGATCATGAAAGACCCATTGCATTCTTCAACAGAACTATAAGAGATGCAGCATTAAAATACAACATCATTGAGAAACAAGCCCTTGCACTTGTGAAAGCATTGAAAGATTTTCGGGTATATATTCTACATTCTCATATTTTGGCCTATGTTCCTAACGCTGCTGTCAAAGATGTTTTAGTGCAGACCGATCCGGAAGGAAGACGAGGCAAGTGGATTGCAGCTTTGTTTGAATATGATGTGGAAATAAAGCCCACAAAGCTTGTTAAAGGACATGGATCGGCAAAGTTAATGGCCAAATCAAACTTGCACGCCTTAGACATAAATCTGATCATTGCTATGTCCGATGAGAATGAGGAAGGATCGTCAATTCAGCTATCTGAAATGTTTGCTCTTTCTCCGTGGTATTCAGATATCATATATGTGCTTAAAAATTTGTCACCATCGCCCGACATGACTAGAAACAAAGCAAGAACACTCAAATTGAAGGTTGTTAAGTTTTGCATTGTAAATTCTACACTGTATTGGAAAGATCCCGGTGGCGTTCTATTAAATTGCTTGGTGGAAAAGGAAGCAAAGAAGATCATGGAGGACTGCCACCAAGAAGACTCTGGTGGCCACCTTTTTTGGAAATCAACAACAAATAAAATTATGAGAGCGGGATTCTATTGGCCGACATTGTTTGCTGATGTATATAAGATGGTCAAGAGCTGTCATAAGTGTCTGATTTTCGAAGGAAGGCAGAAGTTACAGCCTTTACCACTTAAGCCTATTGAGGTGAGTGCTCCTTTCCAGCAATGGGGGTTGGATTTCATTGGTGAAATTCATCTCGCTTCTTCCGGTCAGCACAGATGGATCCTCACAGCAACAGATTATTTCACAAAATGGATCAAGGCAATTCCCACCAGACAAGCTACAGATGCAGTAATCATTTCAGTCCTTGAAAATAACATCTTCTCTCGCTTTGGTTTCCCTAATAAGTTAATCACTTATAACGCAACAACTTTCAAATAAAAAAGGATGGTAGAGTTTTTTCATAAATATCACATCATTTTGGGTCACTCAACTGCCTATCATCCGCAAGGCAATGGATTGGTGGAGTCTTCTAATAAGTCATTGGTCAACATCATCAAGAAGTTGCTGGAAATAAACAAGAAGAGCTGGCATAAGAGGTTGGTCAATGCACCTTGGGAAGATCGTGTCAGTCAAAAGAAATCCATTGGTATGTCACCTTTGAGCTTGTTTATGGAGTTGATACAATGTTTCCTACCTCTCTCGCAGCCTCGGTAGTCAAACTTCTTCAGGAGGCCGGCAGTGAAGACAATCCTATGCAGAGAATGTTGAATCAAATGGTCCACTTGCAGCAGACTAGAGAAGAAGTCTTCTAGAACACATCCAAGTTGCAAGAGAAGATTAAGAAAATTTATGACAGAAAAGCAAAGGCGGATAAATTTCAGTTGGATGATGTGGTGCTGAAGTGGGATGCAAGAAATGAGGAAAAAGGTAAGCATGGTAAGTTCGAGAACCTCTGGAAAGGTCTCTTCAAGATCGTAGCATATCGGGGTCAGAATGCCTTTCTTCTGAAGCAAATGAATGAGGAAGATTGTCCAAGAGGGTCGATCAATGGTCGGCTGCTCAAGCGGTACCATTTCTGAGTTATTAATGCTACTTCCACTGTCATTGTAAATACCATTTTATTTCAGTTTGGTTTGAGTTTGTCAAGTTAATCTTCAAGTTATTTCAATATCAAATTTGATTCAGTTTTTTGGTCATTTTAGTTTCATAAATGAGTCAAAGTCTTGTCTTGTTTGTCGAAATAATGACTCCATAGCCCAATGGATGAAGGCACTGTCTAGCTCTTCTAGAGATCTGCTATTCTTGGCACCTCCAAGGAGCTACCATCCCCCATTGGAGCCAATGTTAGAGTCAGTCTGGTCAGTCCTCCGTCAAAGATCAAAAATCTTTCTGCATTTCATTTTTAGGAGTCCCACTCCATTCACTCAGCTGCATTCCACTAGGGGCATGTCATAATCTGATGGAAAAGGTCTTGTTAGTTAGTTCCCCTCATGTCTGGCACCTGTTGGCTTAGGTCTTTTGTCAAGGTTCACTAAAGTCCATGACAGTCGATGTTTGATTGTTTAATGGACGAGAGTCATTTTAAGTCATTAGGTCTAGGGATTAGTCAATTTGGTCTTCAAACATGTCCAAGAAAGCCATGCAGGCCAGAGGAGGCCCTTACAAAGTTATGATTCAAAGAGTTTCATCGTCATGTGGACAAACTTCGACTGTTCTTCAAAACTCTGTTTTGAAGAAAAGTCAAACAGTGTGTCATTGGTGATAATTTTCAAAAAAGTCTCCAGTTGATCTCTTCAGGCACAGTCATGGTTTCCGTGGCCAAATTCCCTATCATACAACCCCTACAAAAAGTGCCGAAAATTTCATCATTCTAGCTAAAAATTCAAAGGGAAAAGTGAAATTCAGTGTTGCATTAACTCAGTGAAAAGAACCAAAATGAAACATTAGAAAAGTGGGTTTTTAAAGAAGCAAAAATTTAACCCATGACTCCAAAAGTCTTTATAAAGGATTTCTACAAGAAACATAATAATTTTGCATACCAAGGTGGAGAGAAAGCATTTCAAGGTGATTAAGACAAGCTAGCACACATTTGAGTGAAGTTTGGAGTCGTTTTTAGGAGCGCGACGCACACACAGAGGGGCGCGACACACATAGAGATCGCAGCGCACACAGCGCTACCTCACAGTGTTAATTTAACACGGGCGCGATGCATATACAGAGCGCGGTGCACTGGGTTTGCTGCGCGACGCACACCCACAGAGGCCCGAAATTGTTCCCAATTGCATCAAATCTTTTGGAATTCCTTCCAATTGCCAGGTAGGGTCTATCTCTTGGCTTGCTCATCAAATTTTTTGGATAGGATGATGGTTATGGCCGTTTATAATTGCAATAAAAAATGCCCAAACCCTACCACTTGAAATCACCAAAGCTATTGCTCTAGGGTTGCAAACTTGTTGTGTGGATGCCAAGGTTCTTCCTCCCTCTCATTTTTTCCCCTTCTCTTCATTTTTCCCTTCCCCCCTATCCCATTTTTTCTCTATTTTCCCTACCCTAAAACACTACTAAACCCATATTCCCTATCCCCTCCACTCATTTGTCAACTATAAAACCCCAAAATCCTACCTTATCAAAACCCCAAAACCCTACCTTATCAAATCCCCAAACCATCCTACATATCCCTAAACAAAACTTCTCCCCATAACTCCTAATCCCATCATATTATTCCCTTTCCTAACACTCCCTTTTTTGCATTGTTCCCCTTGGTGGCAGATATCACAACAACACCTAGTTTCACTACCATCATCAAAGGGCAGTCCAAACACAGTACACATACAAAAGTCATAGCATCTGAGCATTCATCGGAGTATGAGATGGAGACCCAAAGTGATTCATCCTCGAAAGAACAAGCTCCCTGGAGACATCACAAAAGTGGCAAACATGTTAGGGATGAGCCAACTACCCTCATAGAATTGCAGGCCTACCCTCTTGCTATGTCATGTTTCGAGCATTTGTCATGTTTTGAGTTTTATCAAAGGGTGGCTAATGTTAGAGTTCATCATGAGTTGGCTCATCTTTTTGTGCTTCACCTACATGGAGGTCACTCTATCTTGGACGGGGTCACCTTCACATTGACACCCGAAACTATCTCATTAGCAATCGGCATACCGAATGTTGGAGAACAGTGGCACAAGAAACAGAAGGTGGATAGGCAACATTATGAGCCTTACATTAAGGCCAGTTTCCTGAGGCAGCTCCAAAGAGTTTTCCATTCAGATATTTGAAAGATGAATATGCTCCACTCATGAAGTTGATCATGAAGTACTTCAGCTGTGAGGGGAGGTTCTCTCGTCTATATGCCTATCACATCAGGTTGCTCATGCACTTTACCAGGGTATGGATGATGAACCTCCCATTTTTCATTTGCAGGAACATAGAAAGGATGAACACCTTCATGCAACACAAGACCCCTCAACAACAACTTAACAATGTTTATCACTTTGCTCTTATTAAGATTTTGGTGGATCATCAGTTGGGATTGCAGGGCATTACTTGGGATGATTTCATCTCCCGTGACCTCTTCAGCACTTCACAGGTATTATCATAGGTTGAACATGAGATAGGTGGTCCTTCTCATCAGTATGAGCGCCATGAGACCACCACTATGCTAGTATTCATCACCTATCAGAGAGGTAGTAGACATTTGTTTGCAGCAACAAAGTGAGTGTTATCTCCACCCGGGGTGGAAGGGGCCTCGCTTCTGACATTGGAAACACAGGTACAGGACAAGGGCAAGAGGCCCATGAATGATGAGGGACCATCAGGTGAACAGGAGGCCGACTTCATCCTCATTCATGAGGATGATACAGATGTGGAGAGTGACAAACTTAGGAGGACCATCCAGGAACAGAAAACAGAGATCCAAGACTTGTCACTCAATTTGGAGAGGGCCAAATGGATTATCAGGTATTTGGAGCAGAGGAACAAATAGCTTGAGGACCAGCATGAGATCATGGAGCTGCAAAGCATCCGTGAGAATCGCCAAGCTGCCCAACATAGGAGGATTGAGCTCACTCCCTTAGAGCAAGAGATTAACAATGATCGAGAGTCTTGGCTTGAGCGTATCAACATCCACCTTGAGAAACTGCTAGAGAAGGCCGACAAGGACAAAACCATATTGAGGCGGATGGTGTATCACTACAGGGCACGAAACATGAGTTCAAAGGCTCGGATAAGGAGTTTGAAGGCAAAATTGAGCAAAGCGAAAAAAGGAAAAAGAGGCAAAAAGAGCAAGATCGGCTTTGAATCTTGGCTGCAGCCTCTGTGACCTAGCATAGCACCTCATAGAGGATCTCCAACCCAAATTTCAAGAAATTTGGGACAATTTTGGTCACATGACAAATTTTTTGTCACAACACAGGGTTTTTCTCCCTGTTCGCCGCGCCACTGGCGCGACGCTTAGGATTGGGGGCTCCAAATCATGAATGGCTTGAATTTTTGGATTCACCATGAAAAATCATGCCTGCTGGTGCATGGAAAAGAAATTTGCGAATGATTTGAGTCCCGAGGAGGTCAAAAACACTAAAAAAATGACCTCTCTGCCCCTATTTTGACACATAGGAAGCAATCCTGGGAGAATGAAGTTTTGGAGGGGAAAATGAGCACCAAATTCAGAAATTCCACTTGGGTTGGAAAGTAGACAGGCCATACTTTCTGACAAGCACACTTGGGGACAATTTGGACTCCTACAGGTACCTCAAAACAACCTCCAAAGTGGCGCGATGCATATAGATTTGGGCGCGGCGCATATAGAGAAAAAGGCGAAAATCACTTCCGCTTCGCGACATTTCCATACGCGAATTTCTCCAAGTGGGCCCGCTCATATACACTACACTTTTTTCAGCACCTAAGGCAAAATTTAAAGTATTTCCACTAAAGGTTGGCTTCTATCCAAGTGGCAAAGGAAGGTGAGCAGACACCCAAGCCATTTGTCATTTTTGTAACGCTGCACCTGTAACTAATGGTTGGCTTTCCAATTCCACTTTGTAATGATTCGAAAAAATCCCCAACTCTTGGTCATTCTATTTCCTCATGGCATAGTCTATTTATTGTATGCAAACCATTTGCAAAGGGTTGGTTGATTGTAATTTCTGGGAGACTGTGGGAGAGAAACTCAGTTCTTCATTGTATATTTTGACAGAGGATTAATGAAAGGCAGTGGCTCTGCTTCATGAGATTCTTGTGGCATGAGTGTAGCAAATGTGCTCTCTTTATGTTTCATATGTATTTCGTTATGTTTCACAGTTCATTCATCTTCATTTCCAGTGAAATTTTCTAAGTAAGATAAGGTAGAATTCATATTTATTGCTCTGCCTGTGGGAAAGTTTCACGCTGTGTGTTTTTTTTCTTCTGTTGAAAAGGATTCATGTGTTTATGCCCTTTTCACCCTCCTAAACAATCTTTCCATTCCGCATTTACTTCAAGTTTAATTGCTAGACTTTTTTCCTGTCTTGCCTCACGAAGTAATCCGTGCCTTTGTGTTAAATTCTCTGCTCATTACTGTTCGTTGGTCCCATACATCCCATAAAATCAGTCATTTATACAAAATTGCTTCTTGTTTCCATATCTATTTACTAGCCTAAAATCAATATTTCACTCTAAGTCATCTCAGGCCATATCGTTTATCTATTCACTGAGCGTGACTCAGAGAGAGCCCTCTTCTGTTCTGGTAGGGCTAGCTACCAGACTGAGCGTGATTTGTGGTTACCCTGAATTTTTCCTTCCTTAAGCCTAAGGCAGATTTAGGTGCTAACAGAAGGAATTGAGGAAAGGTTTTGAAATGACCGATTTGGGCTATGTTCATTACTATCTTGATATTGAAGTAACTCAAAATCCAAAGTCCATATTCCTTTCTGAAAAGAAGTACATTGGAGATCTGTTGAATAGGATTGGCATGAATGAATGCAATCCTCTGACTACTCCAATGGAACAAAACTTAAAGCTCACATCCATTGAAGGAAAATAATTTGAGGATGCAACAAAGTATAGACAACTTGTAGGAAGTCTCAAGTACCTAACTACTATTAGACCAGACATTTTGTTTTATGCAAAAGCCTTGTGAGGGACATTGGTCTACTGCAAAAAGAGTTCTAAAGTACTTGAAGGGAACTCAAGACTTTGAAATCAAGTATACACAGGTGGGCGACTTCACCTTAATTGGATACTCTGATTCAGACTTCGATGGAGACAAAGAAACTGGGGTATCTACTTTAGGTTATGCTATGAGTCTTGGATTAGGAGTTGTCTCCTGGAGATCATGCAAACAATTAGTTCTAGTAGATTCCACAAAAGAGGTAGAATATGTGGCAGCAACTGAGGCAATAAAAGAAATTGTGTGGCTCAGGAAAATTCTGGAATATTTGCAGGTAAAACAATTACAATCAACTCCACTTATGGTTGACAAAACATCGGCAATAAAGTTGGCCAAGAACCCAAAGTTCCATGATTGAACAAAGCACATCAATACAAAATATCATTTGATTCGACATCATGTTGAGGCCAAAACAATCCATCTTCGCCATTGTTCCACTAATGAGCAAATTGCAGACATCTTCACCAAAGCGCTTGGAAGAGAAAAGCTTGAAAAATTCAGAACGATGCTTGGACTCACCAAAATCCCTTCAGATTAAGGGGGGGAACGTTGACACCTAACCATAGGGATTGGGTGAACAACTGTAATTAGTGTAAATACATAATAAAGGAAATGAAGAGTCATTGGGAGATGAACTGAACAATCACTCCCTATTGTATATAATAATGAACAACGTGAATGAATAATACAATTACATTTGAGGAGTTACCTCTTGGTCTGACAAAATTTAATTTTTTATCGAAGGAGTACCCATGTTGCATATTTGCGATGGACCCTATGACATGAAAAATGTGAAATTCATCAAAAAATGTGATTGCAATCACGTTTTCATATATTTCACATATACTGTGCAGTAGGATCCATCAAAAGTATGCAACATGGGTACTCCACATTTTTAATGTAAAAGGGTCCATCAAAAGTATGTAACATGGGTACTCCTTGGATGAAAAATTATATTATGCATCTAACGAATGCTCCTGCTCAACATTTGAGTAAAACTGTAGGGAGATAAGTTAAAAATACGAGTTGAAATTTTTTTTATTTTTTATTTATTTTTTTTTATTTTTTATATTTTTTTATATTTACATTTTTTCTCCAAAAATAGTGAATCATCCCCCATGGTTGACATCATCATATTGAATCCTATTGGTTCTTACAAAGTTAATTTTTGTTGTACATTTTTGTTTTGAGGCCCATTTTATTAGAAAATCGGAAAGGCATATAGATTTTCTCTTGTTGATAATTACTTGTGATTTCTTTGAATTATTATTATCTTTCTTATGCTCTTCTTTTATCTTAGTTCATCAAGCAATTAAAGAACTCTTCCTTCAATAATTTATATGAGATAGACCAAGACCCTAGACCAACATACCTTCCTTCTTCACCAAGTAAGCTTTCTAATATGTTTTAGCACACTTCAGTAGTCTATTCATTTCCAACAACTTCAACCCAACATCAAACCTAACTTCACCAACAACTTTATAATTTCAGCCTCCCAACAATTGCAAAATTTCGACCCCTCCAACAACTTCACATGAGTGGGAAAAAGAGAGAGAATTTTCAGCTTCTTATGCTTGTGAGAGACCTTCTTCTTCCTTGGAATTGACACTTTTTATGGCCCCAAAAGTTGCATATTGGACTTGTTGTGAGTGAGTGAAAAATGAGGTTTATTTGTTGCCTTTATATAGTGATTTTGCCCCCCAGTTTAGGCCGACTTGTCCAGTTTGAGGTCTACTTGGTGGAGGAGGTCTAATTGACTAAAGTGAATTTCTTCTTTCACAAATGCATCCCAAGAAGGGTCTTTTACAATGTGAGATGGATAAGGACACTTGACATAAACTCTAGAAGTATCCAATGGAGACTTTGACCTAAAAAACAATTGACCCAAGCATGAAACCCATGTTTTAATAAGTCAATTTATTTAATATTAAAATTTTATTTTTTCTTTTGATAAATATATTACATCATGAATCAAATACAATTATGAAGACCGAAGTACATGGAAAATCTCCAAAATGGACTACGAAGCGTTCTAGCACACTCAATGTTGTGGACTAGATACCTGACTAGGGTAATCTATCTGGGTGGGACTAAGATGAACTCAAGATTTCAGCCGATCTAGGTACCACTAGGCTTACTCGCTAACCATTAACCTAAGGATCTAGTGTATATCCGAGGTTAGAGCTCCAAGACCAACACCACACTCCCTCTTCGGTATCTAGACGTTAACACATAGGCTAGCCAAATGTCCTCATAAGCATCTGCCATTAGATGCTTCATCTATCCCTAATAAACTAGATATATCCATTTGTCCAAGCATGCTTCCAGAGTGTTCAACCTTCTTATGGAGAGATTTTACCTGTAGAAACACAAACCCTAATCAATAGTAAACTTTCAAACATACACATAAGTAAACATAAACCTTCGGGGTCCTCATTCATTCTAATACTACATAATTTGTCAAAATATTTCTTCTTCTTTCATTTATTCAACAACAAAAAATGTATCTTTATATCTTCTCAAGTATTTTTGCACCTTCATGAGACATGAACATTCATTTGTCATTATTTATTCCTCAAGGTATTTATTATGATTGTCATAATATGCCCTCCCTCTCAACTTAAAGAGATTGACCACTTCCTTCTTCTATAACATCGGAGAATCTTTTACAGATTCATCAAGGTCATCTTGATCATCATTATCACACTCATACAGAAATCTTCATAATCTTGAAGATGATGTACTTGCAAAACTTAAATGGAAAGTACAACCAAATACAAACATACAAAAGCATGAAGTTAACTATACCAGAATCATGTTACTATAATGGAAACATTTAGACTTTAGATAAACACCTAAACCTAGTTAGGTTGATAATCGCCTATATTCCATCATCACGACTTAAAGCAATTCAATCATAACACTAGGGTTTCACCAATTTTTAGAATTTACATGTCAGACTCTACCATGATTTGATGCAAACCATACATTCCATCTCCGAGACAAAAAACCTTAGATATCAGTATTTAGTAACAATCCTACCAAGTATCAAAGGTTTCAACAATGTTAAATTCTATTATGGTTTGTTGCAAACCCTAGATTTTATTATACAACTAAATCATATCGAAAACAATACCATCATATCCTAGAATATCAATCTCTGCTAAGGCTTGTTACAAACCCTAGAATTTATAAACTAAAACATGAGAAACAATAATTAGGTTAACATACTCGTATATACATATCTAGGATTTCATAATCATGCTTTTGCATTTCATGATATTATCTACTAGGCAAACCCAATGTACATAGATTAATATATCAAAGTTAGATACACAATTATTTTCACGGGGCTAGGGTTTCGATCAAACATATGAACATATACCTAGGGCTTTATTCCTAGAATCTTAACTTTAAGGATTTTGTTCACAAACCTTAATTCACCTAACCCTAAAGATCTATGGTTTCAATACATAAATTATATATTAATAGAATCCTAAAAGACTAGGGTTTCTATCATAACAGTACCAAAATGCTAAGCATGAAGTGAATAGGTTTTCTAGATTTTATCAACAACCCTAAATATCCTAGGGTTTAATAATCAATAGTGACACACCCTTAGGTTAGGGTTTTAAAATGAACCTTTTTAGGGTTCCACAAGAATGATAATATAATGTGGGTAGGTTCAATCGATGATTAATAACCCTACCAAGAATCTTTGTGATTCAAAACCCTAGACATGACGATGTCTGTAATGTAGAGAAAATTTGAAAAGAATAATGATTGTACCTTTTACATGAAGATAACTTTATAACAATGTTTAAGACATACCTTGAGTTGTTCCTTACAAGCCTTAGAGGGCATCAATTCTTGAAGGGATTCCTTTGTAACTTAAAGACTATCCTATGAAGTTTCCTTCATAATAGAGTATTTAGCACACTTTCCTAACCAAGGAAAATACAAAGGTTATTCGCACATAATACAAACAAAATTTTTATGTGAGAAGGAAACCAAACATGAAAAGATGAAACAAAGAACATAATAGTTATCTTTTGGAAAAACTGTGGAGGATCCCTCTTAGTCGAACCTTGAGGGAAACCTACAACTTATTTCAATAATTCAAAAATGTTCTAACGAGCCATGTTAGACCTACACATTCTAGAATTCAAAACATAAAGGAGAATAATTCAGAACTTTAAAAATATAAGACTAAGAAGAATAAGAGAGAGAGGGTTTAGTAGTATAAGTCCTTGACTTTTGATTCTTCAATCTTGCTCTTCTTAGGAGGAGCTTCATCGACAATATTCACATGTTCTCGTTCTCTCTTCCCATTCCTTGGATTCTCTGGACATTTATTTTTATAGTGACCCATCTTATGAAAATTGTAGCATTCTGTTATCGCTCAGGTTGTCCCTTGGCTCCTTAAGGGATACGGCCGAGGTAACCACAGACCAAGCTTTGGACTGCCGGTCCTAGCCTATCAGCAGTCAGAGAGGGCTCTCTCTTTGGGTTTTAGCTTTGTTTAGGGAATGATTTCAGGCTAGATATGATGCACATGGGTTTTTGTTTGAGTTTGGCGGGATGGATTGATCTATTCAGGCAGAGTTGGCATGCGAAGCGTAAGAAGTTTTAGAGCATTGGGCATGGAGTCAAGGATGTGGACTGAAGGGTGTGTTTTCTTTGATGGAAGAGGAATACAGAGCAGGATAGCTATACATGGACCAATATTCAAGCTGGAAATGAGGATGAAATGGAGGTCAGGGAATGAAAGGCAATTAAGTAGCTTTCATCACGCTAACAAAGGGAAGGTGAGTGAACATTATATAGGAGCAATCAAGATTTCCTAAACGATATTCATATATGAAGGAAACTAGTGTAAATATGAGCCAAGAGGTATTCATATTCATAGGCTAATTTAGAAGAGAACATAGAGAGATAACAAGAATTGAGCACAGAGTGCTGTTAAGCGAATTCTGAGCTATTCTTCTTTTCTGTTATTTAGATCGTGACACAAAGGCGATATAAACACATTAAAACTGAAAACAGAGGCAAGAAAGATTTATTGAGCCATGAAGAAAGCACGGGAATCCTGCAATTAGCTCTTCAGCCATCAAATCCACAACAGACAGTTCATAATCCAAATGTTCCAGCAATCCCTGTTCATTAAATCTCTCAAGGCATACAACGCAAGTCTCAAATGAGATTATCGATCAACCACTCTCACACCCTTTGAACAACGAACAACATTGTTTAAATAGGAAAAATATCTATTACAAACAGATCTTAGATAGATCTGATGGAGTCACTGCTTCTAACCTAATTTGTACTAAAATAAATGCATAAAATATCTATTCAAGCTGCGCTGGAGGTAGCAGCATCAAAATTGAGTTTAAGTATGGGTCATTTCTTGTGATGCGCTGGCTATTTGGCCATAATTGCGCCTTGAATACTAAAACGATGCCCCTATGTGTCTCTGTATACTGCTTCTGCAAAAGATGAGCTTTGAATCCTTTTATCAGCACCGTTTGGGCGGTTCTGCTGCCTCAAGTGGCTTTAATACGTTTAATAATGACTTGCTGATCTTTGATGGCTCTGAGCTGCTTCGTTGATTTTGAGCGATCCCTTTATTGCCATCTGCTTTGCATTTAAAGTCCCCTGCTGATATTCATAATTGATACACTATGTCGGTTCACTGATATGCTTTCAATGAACCTCGACACCTTCTGGACGTCTGATACGCTTTGACTGTCCCATCGCTCCTCGACAGAAACTTGCAAATATTTCACATCAGGAAATATGAGGTCTCTGTGTGAACTTGCCTGGATAATTGAACACATGCGCTTCTGATAACTCAAAAGGTGGCTGTGGCAACAACTTAGATCGTGCTTCTACATACTAGTGTCCTCGACGTGCTGCAAGACGAGCGTAGTAGATGGGAGCATTAGTTTTATAAACTGTGGATCTCGACTTGCTTTATCTTTATTTATTTTACGCTTCAATCCCCTAGGATCATCAACCTCCACTATAGCAAACTTACTTTTGCTGATGTGTTGAAACTACAGTCCCAGGGATGTGAAAAGAACCTCCTGCATACAACATTTCATATACCGGCCTTATCCTGAATGTAAGAATCATGCTCAAAAGAGTACCCACAGCACACACCCCTGCCATAATAAAAAAAGTGAGCCTGAAGCAACTGGCACCCACATAATTAACATCTGAGCTTGTCAAAAACGCCGGATGGAACACACCACTTTGTTTTTCTGCTTCTTTATCATAGATATATGCCGCAAGGAGTCCAGAAAAGAAAAAAGCACCCAAGGGATTACCTATGGTCAGGAAATTATAAATCATTCCAAAATGCTTCAGCCCAAAGAGCTCAGAGGCGGTGGGCACCATAACAGAGAACTGAACTCCATAACAGATGCCCAACAGAGCACAACCAACATAGAGGGATCCTGTAATCGCTGATGCAAGGAAAAGATGGACTGTAATCATGATCGTCTGGGTAGCTGTCATCCAAACTGTTCGAGGTGCTGCTTTCAACCTGACAAAGTGTTCTGATACTGCACCGCCCCCAATACGCCCAATGAAGTTGGAGACACTAAACAAAGAGAGCAAAATTGTGACATCACTAAAGCCTTCAGTAAGTCCAATTTGTGCCAAATTATTCAGCACCGTAACACCAGAACCTACACCACAAAATTAGACTATGAAGAGAAGCCAAAAGTCAGCCTTCACAAGAGCTTGGCGGAGTTTGAAGTCTTCTCCTCTTCATGGTCTTCTCTTTTTCCTAACATTTATTCAAAAGAACTCGCTTGAAAACAACCTTCTCATTATCTTCATAAAATTCTGGTAATCCTGCAGCAAGCTGAAAACAGAATTTCGCATACATTTCACAAAAAGTCGGCTCCATCAAGGCTTTGTCAAATATTTGAGATATTATACCATGAAGACATGATGCAAAGTCAATGTTCACTTCTTTGACCTGTACAAAAATTTTCTCAAAGTTTTGGGGTGTTAATTTATTAAGGATGGATTTAATTTGTCTTTGTTTCAACTGATCCTCATCAGAAACCTATCCCACTTCATAACAGTTCTCTGATTTATGAATTGTGGGAAGAGAAGGCTGTGGAGGAGGAATCGAACCCTTCTGTAAACCAGAAGCACGCTGCCACCTATCAGCATCAGAATTATTTCTCACTAGTCCAACTTGTGGAAATGGTGCTTGCACATAAGGCCCTCCAGGAAGGATGCCATTCAAATTCATTTGTGCTGCACGGGTATTTCTTGCAAAGCCATTATTATAACCTTGGCCAGATCGAAGCACAACAGAGGAGCCACTAAGACCCACATCCATCCGCACATCACGGCCAGCAGCAAAAGCATCCACTGGCTTGGCCCATCTATCATCATCCAAACTCCCCATATTGCTCCCACGATGTTCAAGACAATTATTCCCACTCAGCTGCCCGTCAAGTCCTCTTGCAGTGCTTGCTAATGAATCAGCCTCTCCTGCATGACTTGCAAGTGCTTGGGAATTTCCAAGTAATTCAATAGTTTCTGGACAAATTTCAAAATGATTTGGTAGATCTTTGCACTGATCCTTGATTGTCAACAAAAAATCTCTGGAGTACTTTCTGTCTCCTGAACATTTAGTAACTAAAAGAGCTACTTGATTCATAGGAGTTGAAAGCTCAGTTGCATCTTCCCAGTCATCCACTTGTTTCAGGACTTCCTTCTTAGGCTCTTTTGAAGAAGTCTTACTCTTGGACAACATCGGTTACTACTTTGGATGGTTCTGGAGGGTTCACATATTCCTGCTTCTCCTCTTGAACCTTATAAACATTATATAAATCACTTGTGGGAGCTGCAGCATTTGCCTTACTGAAAAGATCCTTCTTTTTCTTCTTCTTGTTGACAATTACCTTGGTAGGATCACCAATATTTGTAACATTATTCTTCACAGAAACATTGGAAGAACTTTTATTCTCCTTTTCTGTCAATCTAGCTACTAAATCCTGCTTGCCTTCACTTTCAACAGTCAAAGATGACACCTGAAGTTGAGCATACATTTCACAAATATCACTATTAGTGGTGGATACTTGACACTTATCTTGTGTGTTAGTTGTCTTCACATTGGCAGCTGAACCGTCCCCAAGTACTTTAGCACTATCATGGTTATCCCTACCTTTGTTTCTATATCCAGAAGATTGTTTGCAGTCAACAACTTTGTTTCCAGATAGAAAACCTATTTTTTACTCCAAAATAACCATAACAGCTTTGGGGAGCACTGTTGTAGCTTCTGATTGTAATTCCCATTCAGCCACCTTGCCTGAATCTGCTATTCATTGCTCAGACACAACTAACACTTCACCCTTTTTCTCTTTAAGCAGATTTTGATCAACAGCCACTGTGCCATTGTCAGGTGTAGCCAGTTGAGATGCCAACCTAATCTCATGCATTTCATTGATTTTGCTCTCCCCAGCATGCAAATTAGCTTTTTCTTTTCCAATGACAGAATTGGAAAAATAAGTCAGCTCTTTGTTTATGTCAGCATCAGGTGAACTTGACAACACAGATGGGGAATCAGAGACCACAACAGTCCCATTCTCAGGATGGAGACCATTTCCAAGACTTTTCTTCTCTCCAATTACAGAATTAACAAAAATATTGATGCAGCTTTGTCTAGCATTATCACTTGTTGATTCAGATTGCTTATTCTTCACATTTCTAAGTTTTGAATATGATTTAATGGCATCCTCACTACATGTTGAGCTCTTCAATGTTCCTACAAGAACAGTATTGTTATCAAACTTCATATCTTCAGCTGTTTTCCTTACTACTCCACCATCCTTTGTAGAAAACTCTGTAACTAGCCCAGAAGTTTCTGCTTTTCCTTCAGATCCCTCACCAAAGCTCCCCATAGATGAAGACATATCAGCAATGATCAATTCACTCACAGATTCTGAGTCGTGTAAAGGTTCTGAGTTTCCCCTAGAAATATCCCTTTCGGTGATCTCATCTAGAGATGCTGAAACTCCTGATATCCTTAAAGAGGGAGTGTTCACAACATTAACCATGCTTCCTGATGACTTCTTTGGCAATAGTATCTTTTCACATTTTGTGGGATTGCTAAATGAACCACAAGGATGGGCAACAGATTCAGGCTCTGGCAATGAAGAATGCAGAACTGTTTCTATAGCTATCTCAGAATTGGCCCCTCCATAAACAACTTTAACTGTCTTCTGTAGGGCTGCCACTAAAGGAGTTGTTGATGTAAATAATGAAGTCTGACTCAAAAGTAACTCCTCCCTTTGCTTGTGAGAACCATTAAGTTTAGATTCCTCTGCAACCACCTCTCCTTTTGACTCCCTTTCAATATCTGAAGAGATTCCTACCAATGACACCTGCTTTTGCATCTGCTGCCTTTTAGGTTTAGGCTAGGATACCAAACAGCTAATGCTGCACCTACAATTATACGTGAAGCATTTGCATCTTGATCTGTTCCCCCAATCATAGTACTCCAATCTTGAACCTTATCCAAATATTTTCCAGCTCCTTCACAAAAACTATCTTTCTGAACACATGGTTTTTTCAATTGGGTACAATCTTGTCCCACTCATGAAAACAGAGAGTGCTATTGCAATTGCCAAGGTTGGGATACAAAACCCCAAACCCCATTCAACATTCTTCTTGAATGTACATGAGCACAGATATAGACACAACCAAACCACTGGACATTTCCAGAGTACCACCAATTGAAGAATGAACTCTTGTGCTTCCTCTCGTCTGGGTCTCGGTCATCACACTGATCTGTCCCAAATGCTTGCAGACAAGGTTTGTGCCCTCCTTGCCTCAGAAGCAAATATGGAACATTGCGGCATGCAAAGTATGACATATTTGGCCGGTAAACATATCGATCATGAAAGATGAATACCTGCTATGAGCAGGAGGCTAACAGTGGCTCCACTTGGGGATGGCTTTTCCTTGCGAAAAGTCAAGAACAACAGGTCAGAATGCCTTAATCTTTAATTGTTGCTGTACTCTGCAAAATTCCCTTTGCCGGCTGCCTTATTAATCCTACCTACCTATTATAATCAGTACTTACTTTGTTGTTAGGTGAAATCAAATAACCAGTGCAACCACTTAAGCAACTGTAGAAAGAGATGAACTGGCTGACTGATTGTTAATGAAATTGGAAGCACTATTTGGTCATGTGCCCCCATAATCAAAATTGTGGCATAGGAAGGCCGCTGCTGATGTATTTGGTCCTCATAGAGAAAGCATGCTAAAGAACTTGAGTTAAGAAGAAGTTCTATGTAGTCTGTAATAGGATCAATAAAAACATCATGTGGGATAGTTTCTTCTGGGCCTTCTTGGTCGGATGGAACAACTGCATCCTTGGTAATAAGCCCTGCAACTAATTCTTCAGTCTTTGCCTTGAAAGCACGATTATCCTCAATCTGTAAGTCAGAAGGTAGTACCATTTCCTCATGACTTGGGGAAGGAAGATTCTGGAAAAATTCTTTAGGATCGCGAAAATGATATGACTGAATTTGAGATTGCAAGAGTTCAATTTCATTTTGATATCTTTCAACAACTAAATCAAGAAAAAGGTTATGCGGGCATCCTGCTGTTTTTAACAACACCAATCTGAAAAATTCTTCATCAAGCTCAAGTTCTGATAAACTCTCCCTGAATTCATCTAAAGCTTTATCAAATGAAAGATTTTCCACGAACCCGGTCATCCTGTCTTGATGTTAATGCTTTGGAATATGGACTATTTGCTTGTAAAATTGGTTCGTTCCTCAGTGGAGTCTTGATTGAAAATGAAGTGGAGTCACCAGGTGGATGCCTTAACTTGGGAGTGCCTGATCTCTGTCCACCATCAAAGATCAGAACTAAACATGAAAAGTTATGAAGAAAAGGAGCACTTTCTCCAGAAAACGGGGTTTACAATGATGAACAAAATGATTCAGATCCCCAGCGGAGTCGCCATTATGTTATCGCTCAGGTTGTCCCTTGGCTCCTTAAGGGATACGGCCGGGGTAACCACAGACCAAGCTTTGGACAGCCGGTCCTAGCCTACCAGCAGTCAGAGAGGGCTCTCTCTTTGGGTTTTAGCTTTGTTTAGGGAATGATTTCAGGCTAGATATGATGCACCTGTGTTTTTGTTTGAGTTTGGAGGGATGGATTGATCTATTCAGGCAGAGTTGGCATGCGAAGCATAAGAAGTTTTAGAGAATTGGGCAAGGAGTCAAGGATGTGGACTGAAGGGTGTATTTTCTTTGACGGAAGAGGAATACAGAGCAGGATAGCTATACATGGACCAATATTCAAGCTGGAAATGAGGATGAAATGGAGGTTAGGGAATGAAAGTCAATTAAGTAGCTTTCATCACGCTAACAGAGGGAAGGTGAGTGAACATTATATAGGAGCAATCAAGATTTCCTAAACGATATTCATATATGAAGGAAACTAGTGTAAATACGAGCCAAGAGGTATTCATATTCATAGGCTAATTTATAAGAGAACATAGAGAAATAACAAGAATTGAGCACAGAGTGCTGTTAAGCGAATTCTGAGCTATTCTTCTTTTCTGTTATTTAGATCGTGACACAAAGGCGATATAAACACATTAAAACTGAAAACAGAGGCAAGAAAGATTTATTGAGCCATGAAGAAAGCACGGGAATCCTGTAATTAGCTCTTCAGCCATCAAATCCACAATAGACAGTTCATAATCCAAATGTTCTAGCAATCTCTGTTCATTAAATCTCTCAAGGCATACAGCGCAAGTCTCAAATGAGATTATCAATCAACCACTCTCACACCCTTTGAACAACGAACAACGTTGTTTAAATAGGAAAAATATCTATTACAAACAGATCTCAGATAGATCTGATGGAGTCACTGCTTCTAACCTAATTTGTATTGAAATAAATGCATAAAATATCTATTCAAGCTGCGCTGGAGGCAACAACATCAAAATTGAGTTTAAGTATGGGTCATTTCTTGTGATGCGCTGGCTATTTGGCCATAATTGTGCCTTGAATACTAAAACGATGCCCCTATGTGTCTCTGCTTCTGCAAAAGATGAGCTTTGAATCCTTTTATCAGCACCGTTTGGGCGGTTCCGCTGCCTCAAGTGGCTTTAATATGTTTAATAATGACTTGGTGATCTTTGATGGCTCTGAGCTGCTTCGTTGATTTTGAGCGATCCCTTTATTTCCATCTGCTTTGCATTTAAAGTCCCCTGCTGATATTCATAATTGATACACTATGTCGGTTCGCTGATATGCTTTCAATGAACCTGGGCACCTTCTGGACTTCTGATACGATTTGACTATCCCATCGCCCCTCGACAGAAACTTGCAAATATTTCACATCAGGGAATATGAGGTATCTCTGTGAACTTGCCTGGATAATTGAACATATGCGCTTCTGATAACTCAAAAGGTGGCTGTGGCAACAACTTAGATCGTGCTTCTGCGTGCTGGTGTCCTCGACGTGCTGCAAGACGAGCGTAGTAGATGGGAGCATTGGTTTTATAAACTGTGGATCTCGACTTGCTTTATATTTATCTATTTTACGATTCAATCCCCTAGGATCATTAACTCCATTATAGCAAACTTACTTTTGCTGATGTGTTGAACCTGCAGTCCTAGGGATGCGAAAAGAACCTCTTGCATACAACATTTCATATACCGGCCTTATCTTGAATGTAAGGATGATGCTCAAAAGAGTACCCACAGCACACCCCCCTGCCATAATCAGAAAAGTGAGCCTGAAGCAACTGGCAGCCACACAATTAACATCTGAGCTTGTCAAAAACGCCGGATGGAACACACCACTTTGTTTTTCTGCTTCTTTATCATAGATATATGCCGGAAGGAGTCCAGAAAAGAAAAAAGCCCCCAAGGGATTACCTATGGTCAGGAAATTATAAATCATTCCAAAATGCTTCAGCCCAAAGAGCTCAGAGGCGGTGGGCACCATAACAGAGAACTGAATTCCATAACAGATGCCCAATAGAGCACAACCAACATAGAGGGATCCTGTGATAGCTGATGCAAAGAAAAGATGGACTGTAATCATGATCGTCTGGGTAACTGTCATCCAAACTGTTCGAGGTGTTGCTTTCAACCTGACAAAGTGTTCTGATACTGCACCGCCCCCAATACGCCCAATGAAGTTGGAGACACTAAACAAAGAGAGCAAAATTGTGACATCACTAAAGCCTTCAGCAAGTCCAATTTGTGCCAAATTATTCAGCACCATAACACTAGAACCTACACCACAAAAGTAGACTATGAAGAGAAGCCAAAAGTCGGCCTTCACAAGAGCTTGGCGGAGTTTGAAGTCTTCTCCTCTTCTTGGTCTTCTCTTTTTCCTGACATTTATTCAAAAGAACTCGCTTGAAAACAACCTTCTCATTATCTTCATAAAATTCTGGTAATCCTGCAGCAAGCTGAAAACATAATTTCGCATACATTTCACAAAAAGTCGGCTCCATCAAGGCTTTGTCAAATATTTGAGATATCATACCATGAAGACATGATGCAGAGTCAATGTTCACTTCTTTGACCTGTACAAAAAGTTTCTCAAAGTTTTGGGGTGTTAATTTATTAAGGATGGATTTAATTTGTCTTTGTTTCAACTGATCCTCATCAGAAACATGTCCCACTTCATAACGGTTCTCTGATTTATGAAATGTGGGAAGAGAAGGCTGTGGAGGAGGAATAAAACCCTTCTGTAAACCAGAAGCATGCTGCCACCTATCAGCATCAGAATTATTTCTCACTAGTCCAACTTGTGGAAATGGTGCTTGCACATAAGGCCCTCCAGGAAGGATGCCATTCAAATTCATTTGTGTTGCACGGGTATTTCTTGCAAAGCCCTTATTATAACCTTGGCCAGATCGAAGCACAACAGAGGAGCCACTAAGACCCGCATCCATCCGCACATCACGACCAACAGCAAAATCATCCACTGGCTTGGCCCATATATCATCATCCAAACTCCCCATATTGCTCCCACGACGTTCAAGACGATTATTCCCACTCAGCTGCCTGTCAAGTCCTCTTGCAGTGCTTGCTAATGAATCAACCTCTCCTGCATGACTTGCAAGTACTTGGGAATTTCCAAGTAATTCAATAGTTTCTGGACAAATTTCAAAATGATTTGGTAGATCTTTGCACTTATCCTTGATTGTCAACAAAAAATCTCTGGAGTACTTTCTGTCTCCTGAACATTTAGTAACTAAAAGAGCTACTTGATTCATAGGAGTTGAAAGCTCAGCTACATCTTCCCAGTCATCCACTTGTTTCAGGACTTCCTTCTGAAGCTCTTTTGAAGAAGTCTTACTCTTGACAACATCGGTTACTACTTTGGATGGTTCTGGAGGGTTCACATCTTCCTGCTTCTCCTCTTGAACCTTATAAGCATTATATAAATCACCTGTGGGAGCTGCAACATTTGCCTTACTGAAAAGATCCTTCTTTTTCTTCTTCTTGTTGACAATTACCTTGGTAGGATCACCAATATTTGTAACATTATTCTTCACAAAAACATTGGAAGAACTTTTATTCTCCTTTTATGTCAATCTAGCTACTAAATCCTGCTTTCCTTCACTTTCAACAGTCAAAGATGATACCTGAAGTTGAGCAGACATTTCACAAATATCACTATTAGTGGTGGATACTTGACAGTTATCTTGTGTGTCAGTTGTCTTCACATTGGCAGCTGAACCTTCCCCAAGTACTTTAGCACTATCATGGTTATCCCTACCTTTGTTTCTATATCCAGAAGATTGTTTGCAGTCAACAACTTTGTTTCTAGATAGAAAACCTGTTTTTTCCTCCAAAATAACGATAACAGCTTTGGGGAGCACTGTTGTAGCTTCTGATTGTAATTCCCATTCAGCCACCTTGCCTGAATCTGCTGTTGATTGCTCAGACACAACTAACACTTCACCCTTTTTCTCTTTAAGCAGATTTTGATCAACAGCCACTGTGCCATTGTCAGGTGTAGCCAGTTGAGATGCCAACCTACTCTCATGCATTTCATTGATTTTGCTCTCCCCAGCATGCAAATTAGCTTTTTCTTTTCCAATGACAGAATTGGAAAAATAAGTCAGCTCTTTGTTTATGTCAGCATCAGGTGAACTTGACAACACAGATGGGGAATCAGAGACCACAACAGTCCCATTCTCAGGATGGAGACCATTTCCAAGACTTTGCTTCTCTCCAATTACAGAATTAACAAAAATATTGCTGCAGCTTTGTCTAGCATTATCGCTTGTTGATTCAGATTGCTTATTCTTCACATTTCTAAGTTTTGAATCTGATTTAATGGCATCCTCACTACATGTTGAGCTCTTCAATGTTCCTACAAGAACAGTATTGTTATCAAACTTCATACCTTCTGCTGTTTTCCTTACTACTCCACCATCCTTTGTAGAAAACTCTGTAACTAGCCCAGAAGTTTCTGCTTTTCCTTCAGATCCCTCACCAGAGCTCCCCATAGATGAAGACATATCAGCAATGATCAATTCACTCACAGATTCTGAGTCGTGTAAAGGTTCTGAGTTTCCCCTAGAAATATCCCTTTCGGTGATCTCATCTAGAGATGCTGAAACTCCTGATATCCTTAAAGAGGGAGTGTCCACAACATTAACCATGCTTCCTGATGACTTCTTTGGCAATAATATCTTTTCACATTTTGTGGGATTGCTAAATGAACCACAAGGATGGGCAGCAGATTCAGGCTCTGGCAATGAAGAATGCAGAACTGTTTCTATAGCTATCTCAGAATTGGCCCCTCCATCAACAACTTTAACTGTCTTCTGTAGGGCTGCCACTAAAGGAGTTGTTGATGTAAATAATGAAGTCTGACTCAAAAGTAACTCCTCCACCTGCCTGTGAGAACCACTAAGTTTAGATTCCTCTGCAACCACCTCTCCTTTTGACTCCCTTTCGATATCTGAAGAGCTTCCTACCAATAACACCTGCTTTTGCATCTGCTGCCTTTTAGGTTTAGGCTAGGATACCAAACAGCTAATGCTGCACCTACAATTATACGTGAAGCATTTGCATCTTGATCTGTTCCCCCAATCATAGTACTCCAATCTTGAACGTCATCTAAATATTTTCCAGCTCCTTCACAAAAACTATCCTTCTGAACACATGGTTTTTTCAATTGGGTACAATCTTGTCCCACACATGAAAATAGAGAGTGCTATTGCCATTGCCAAGGTTGGGATACAAAACCCCAAACCCCATTCAACATTCTTCTTGAATGTACATGAGCACAGATATAGACACAACCAAACCACTGGACATTTCCAGAGTACCACCAATTGAAGAATGAACTCTTGTGCTTCCTCTCGTCTGGGTCTCGGTCATCACACTGGTCTGTCCCAAATGCTTGCAGACAAGGTTTGTGCCCTCCTTGCCCCAGTAGCAAATATGGAACATTGCGGCATGCAAAGTATGACATATTTGGCCGGTAAACATATCGATCATGAAAGATGAATACCTGCTATGAGCAGGAGGCTAACACATTCAACCTTTGATAGGTCTACTTTATTATTTTGGTCCCTTGTACTTCTTGAAGGTTCCATTCTTCTTGTGATAAGCATAATAGGCGTTTTAGATTTTTTTCTTTTTCATCCTCCTTCTTGTTGCTTACTAACGATATTCTGGCTTCTTCTTGACTACATGCATTCCAAATTTGTTTGAATGTTGGAGTATCCTTCCAACTGTTGATTCCTGATGCAAAAGCACTCCAAGATTTTGGTAGACCTAGAAGAGCAGTGGTTATGAGCTCCTTTTCTGGAACAATTTCATCTATTACTTAGAGTTCATCTCTAATTCTAGATATCATCATAAACAATGATGCCACAATATCATCCTTTGTCATCTTAATAGTTCTTAATTCATTCTCGAGGCTTGCAATTTGACTAATGTTCTTGATTGTGAAGAATTTGGATAGATCCTCATACATTTCCTGAGCCAAATCTATGTTGGATACGTATGGAATGAGGTTGTCCTTTATTCCATCCACTGTTAAGTTCATGATCAAGATTTAAGTTTCTATGAACTTTTCTTTATTTATAGGCTTTTTGAATTTTCCTAGAACTAGATCCAAAATTTTTTTCTTCTCAAAGATGAGACCTATCCTCTTTTTCCACGCTCTGTAGTTGGAGGCTCCTTCTAATTTGTTTTCTCCCTTCATTGAGTTTGACTTAGTTCCTGTAGATAATAGACTTCTACCTTTATATAATCCTTTTCCTTAATGACCTTCTTTCAATCTCCTTTTCTTCAATATATCTTCATTCTACCTTTTTCCTTCTTTGATAATTACTTATGATTTCTTTGAATTATGATTATCTTTCTTATATTCTTATTTTATCTTAGTTCATCAAGTAATTACCAAAACCAAAACATGAAGATCAAGGACACTAGATGTAGGTGCATAGCCAAGTCAAAACCCCTATATAGGTGAAAACTGAGTCAAGAACTCTTCCTTCAGTAATTCAAATGAGATAGACGAAGACCCTAGACCAACAAACCTTCTTCCTCCACCAAGTCAACTTTCCAATATTTTTTAGCACACTTTAGTAGTCTCTTCTTGTCCAATAACTTCAACTCAGAAATTTCAGCCTCTTCATCATTAGATTCATAATTTTGGCCTCCCAAAAACTACACACTTCAGCCCCTCCAACAGCTTCACAACTTCACATGTGTGCAAAAAAGAGAGAGAATTTTCAAATTCTTATGCTTGTGAGAGACCTCCTTCTACTTTCCTATCATTTTCCTTCTTCTTCCTTGGAATTCACACTTTTTCTAGCCCCAAAGGTTGCAGATCGAACTTCTTGTGAGTGAGTGACAAATGAGTTTGAGTTGCTACCTTTATATAGTGATTTCCCCCCCAATTTAGGGAAACTTGTCTAGTTTGAGGCCGACTTGATGGAGGAGGCCTAATTGACTTGTTTTATACTACAATAAATTTCTTCTTTGACAAACAAATCCCAAGAAGGGTCTTTTACAATGTGACATGGGCAAGGACACTTGACATGAACCCTAAAATTCTTCGATGGAGACTTTGACCTAAAAAACAATTGACCCAAGCATGAAACCCATGCTTTAATTAGTTAATTTATTTAATAGTAACATTTCTTTTTCTTTCTTTTGATAAATATAATACATCATGATTCAAATACAATTATGAAGACTAACACTAGTTACATTCTTCAACACATTTTTTACCTCAAAATTTCTCTAATGCAAGGTTACCTAATCAATGCAAGGCCTACAATGTTGGTCTACATGATGAGGAAGCAAAGAAATCTTAAGCCAAGTGACACATGAATGGGCCATCTTGTGTGAAATTGTATGAAAGAGGAAAGTGTCACATCATTAACAAGTTAGAGGGCATGAAACGTCCAAGACACGTGTCAACATAATGGTGAGTTGTGGGATTAGGATGTTGAAGATGGGAGAGTGTGGAATTAATGAAAAATCTCAATTGTTTGAATGCCGTCAGCCATACATGTGGACATCTAGGGAAGAGTTGGAAAATGAGTCATTGGGTGGCAATCATTTGGAGCAATAATGGACCATCCAATAGTAGAATCTTCACTAACCCTACACATGGATCGCTAGCGAAGAATAAAAAAGGGCTTGTTGGAGTATTGAACATGCTTAGGGAAAATATTGACAATGGGATCTCCATTGATCATGTACATTGACAACTAGCAGAGAGTTAGAGAGTTGGGGAATTAGAGTGTGACTAAGGAAAGGTATGAGAGTAGAGAAAGGCCATTAGGCTAACACATGGATGATTAATAGAACACCGTACACCAATGTAAAAACATTTGACGACCTATTCCAATTTTGAAAACTAGGTGGAAGCTAGCAAGGTGGGGAACAAGACTGTAGAGGAATCACAATAATATATTAGCAATTAAAATCCCAAAAATTTCAATGTATTGCATAAAATTGTACAAAACTAAAAGAAAACTCACAGGGTGGTACTCAAGAAAATGTAGATGTCGCAAACTTTTCTTAGGTCTATTGAGGCTTCAACACACTCATATAGAAGAATTGTAAAAAATATTGGAGGCCAAAACTATTTCTCCTATAAGGCATTCATCATGGGCAGCTAACCTAGTGCCAATTAGAAAGAATATTGGCAAAATTAGCCTATCCACTGACTTCATAAATTTGAAACAATTATTTCACAAAGAGAATGGTCCACTTTCGAATATGGAGCACTTAGTATGAAAAGTTACTAGATCAAGTATGGTGTCTATGTTGGATGATTTTTTATAATTATAACTAGGTGGTTGTGATGCAAAAGGACCAACATACGACAACCTTTACTATGTCATGTGGGACATTTGTATATATTAGGGAACCATTTGGTTTGCTGAATGCCATATCCACATTTTAGAGAGCTATGGATTATACATTCAAGGATATCATGGTTATGATATGTCAAGATAATTTTATTGGTTTTTCTAAGGAAAAGAATGCAAATGTTCACTATCTCAACACAAGATTTTGAAAGATGTTGAAGATACTGATATATATAAACCCCAAGAAGTTAGTGTTTGGAGTGGATTAATGTAATTTTTCTTGTTTACATTATGTCTAAATAAGGATCTTAAAATTAATCTAGCAAGAAGAAAAGGAATCTAGTACATTCCACTTCCCCCTTGTGAACAAGCGGTGCAATCTATTTTTTGTCAAATGAAATTCATTGAGAGGGTCATACATAATTTCATTGAAGTCACCAAGCCTATCTTATAAATGTTGGAGGGGATTAATAATTCAAATGCAATGAGAAAAGTAAAGGGGAATTCTAGAAGACCAAGGAAGTTATGTGACATTAGTTTTGGTAAGCATAGAGAGTTCAAAAGGTTTTAAGATATTTTTCTTTTCCTTAAAAAAACTGCAGGTGTATTTTGACAAAGAAATGTGCATTATTTGGCAAAACCTATAATTTTATTAGAAAAAACTTAGAGTAGAAGGAAAGTAGGTCATCATGGAGAAGAAAGATTTTTCTCTAATCCAAGCATTGGAGAATTTCAGAAATTATGTGGGGTTCTTTAAGATAGTTTCCTTTGTTCCTCATCCAATTGCAAAGGACATATTATCTTAAAAAATGGTTGGATCTTAGGAGAATGTGAATATCTAGAATCTACACATATGACTTGAAAATGAAGCCAACTAAATTGTTGAAAGGCTAAGAACAGACAAGAATGTTGACAAAAGGTAATGAAAAAGTGCTATACCTTGAAAATAAAATAGATTCAAAGATGACATTGGCAATGCTTGAAGACTTACAAAAATATCAATGGTATATTATTTGTAGAATTTGTGTGATCAAATCACTCATTAAGCCACAAAAGAATAGCACTAAGATTGAAGGAAATGAAATATTTCTTGATCCAAGGAGGATTACATTCAAGGAACTTGGAAGGTTTGGTGCTTGAGTGTGTAGAATCCATGGAGCCAAAGAATCTTACAATCAAGTTGCATAGTGGGTTATATAAAGGACATTATGCATTCATGAAAATCACCCAAAAGACATTAAGGGTTGAATATTATTGGGTGAATACAATTTATGATGTTCATGCTCTTGACAGGTGATGCCATCCTCATAAAATTTTGTAAGAAAAATAATAGTTGGACATACTACCTTTACAACTAATGATCGTAGAATCACCATTTTTAAAAATGGGAAATTTATTTTGTTGGAAAATGTCATGGAAATTGTAGCAATTTCAAATGGAAAATCGTAGCAAGAAATTATCACGCAAGGGGAGTAAAAGACTAAAAAATGTGGTCAAAGGAAATATATACAAAGAGCACAACCCAAAAAGTAGTCATTGATTTTTTGGATGAAAAGATCATAATCAAGTTTTCCGTTTCGTCAAAGATCACTACTAAAAATTTGCTAAGTTATTCAACACTATTGAGTTGGAAAAAATTTACTTTGATTATGATATTGTTTTGACACATTCCTCAAATTATTATCCACGAGGAAATAGGTTAGTTGAATCCAATGACAAAAAAATGATGAGGATAACAACAAAGATCGTGGGGATAATAAGAAGTGGTGGAACAATAAGCTTAAATGTGTTTATGCATTAATTGGATGGCTAAAAAGGAAACAAATCGAAAAATCCCATTTGAGTTTGTGTATGGAATAAATGTCAATTTGCTAATACATTGGAAGATACCAATATATGAATTGTTGTAGCATTTTACTTTATATCAACAAGCAATGTAGGGAGAATGGATCAATTGGAGGAATTTGATGAAAATAAGAGGAAAGCCTTTGAATAATTTAGTAGAATATCAAGATAAATTCAAAGGCAAGTTTGATAAAAAGGCTTGACCGAGAATCTTCATGAAAGAAGATATAGTTCTCATGTGGGACAAAATAAACAAGAATCTTTATATAAGGAGAGATAGTTCGTGCATCCTAAGAAATTTGGAATTGGGTAAGTACATAAAGTGTGACAATTTGTGGCTTGGAAAATAAAAATTTGAGGATGTTGTTGGTCCAAATACATTCTATCTAAGCAAGATGGGTTGGGAGAAGCTATAGCCACCATAAATGGGAAATATATAAATATTCATTACTCTAATGGAATTTAATAATAAAGTAATTCAAATCTATCATGCCATTATTACTTAAAACATTGTTGATGTAGGTTCAATAAGGGAATTGAGATTTAAGAGTTCTCTTACACTCTGCATGATATGGTAGTTCTCGTATGGAGCTAGTTGTTACAAGGAGGTTTTAATGCAACTAGAAGAGAATACCCGATGTGGATGGGCAAAAATGACCTTTCATAAAGCCAACCACTACTTCAATGGCATGTTTGACAAGGTTAGGGGAGATGAGAGGGGCTTATGATGGAGGGAAATATCATGTCTAAAACATTGTGTGGATGTGGATAAGGTCAAAACTAATTAAGAGGGCCATGAACTTACTAAAAATAGGAGGAAAGCCTTTGATCACTTAATAGAGAATTAAGATAAATTCAAATGCAAATTTTGTAAAAAGGTATAACTGAAAATAGTCATTAAAAGAGACATAGTTCTTATGTCAAACAAAAGAAATACAACATTTAATAAGCATAGAAAGTTTCACAAATTGTGGTTCAAGTCCAAAAGTCGAACATGTTGGTCCAAATACATTATATTGAACTAAATTGGATTGAGAGAAGTTGTAGTCTCCATAAATTGGAAATATCTAAATATTTATTACTCTAATGGAATTTAATGCTAAAGTATTTTAGAAGGAATACGATCATTTGAGTATTACAATGGAAGTAACTTTTGTTTCATGTTCCTTTTGGCATTTGCCTCATGCCTTGTAGTTCCCTTGGATGAATTTAACTTTGTAAACAAACTATTTGAATGATCAGATCAATAATTTGCAGTTATAGTTTGTGAAGTTTAGATCCATCCCGCCAATATTACTTAAACATTGTATATGTGGGTTCACTAGGAGAATGGATATTTTGGAGTTCTCTTAAATTCTATAGGAGAGTGTTGCCCCTATATGGAGCCAATTTTTAGAAGGACGAGGTTTTGATGCACTAGTAAGAAAACACGTAGCATGGATGGGCACATCTAATGAAATCTCACATAGTTGATCACCAATTCAATGGCATGGTTGACAAGGATAGGAGGTAGTAAATGGATTTCTGAAGAAGAAAAATAACATGTTAAAAACATTGTGTGGATATGGATGAGGGAAATGCTAGTTAAGAGGGGCCTTGCCTTAATTCAAGCACGAGCGATGTTGACATAGATTGTCATTGATGTCAATATGGCAATATTCTAGGAGCCAGAGGAGGCAAAACAAAGCTATCAGAGCTACAAGAGGAGGCATATTTATAGATATGTCATATATATATGCCAAAGAAGAACATATCAGAGGAGAAAAACAAAGCTGTTAGAGCTCAGGAGGAGCCATATTGGGAGCAATATACGCCACAGAAGAACTATCGGAAGACTGATCAGAGGAGCATAGAGGAAGAGCGGAAGTGTTAAGTTTAGGTATGTTCTATGCTAGAGCAATTTATTTAAATTTTCACAATTAGCAATCACATCAGCATTAAGATAAACTGCAGATAGAACATAAATATAAAATGTAGAAGACAAGCCAAGACAAGAGGACACATGATATGGCGCGAGCCAGGGACAAACCCCATAATGTGTGTGGAAACCCTTAGATCAAATCTTCTTTTATCTTCAAGGTTCAGCAGAGAAAGAGAGAGAGAGAGTACATTTACAACAGAAGTCAACACTTTGACTTATCTAGATCTAGCATAGATCATTTTGTATAATGATGAGATCAGTTGAAGACATTCTACTTCAACTGATTCTCAAGGTGACTCTTTCACCTATCATCATGCTGCATCTTGTCCATTTGCTGCACCTTACTGTGTAGCACCATCATGCTGCTCATGATCATGATCTTATCCATCCTCATGCTTCATGCTGCCCATGCTGTTCATGATCTCATCACGATTCATGCTGCCCATGCTATTCATGATCTCATCATGCTACAACATAATGACACTGTTGGACACCTAATCCTAAAGGGTTAGTGTGGAAGCCGAATGGACAAAGCAGTCCAAGGGACCTTGGGATATGAATCCCAACGGTCACCAAATGAACTATAAATGTATATCAATTGTGAATAAAAAATGTACTGAATGATTTATCTTTCCTATTGTTTTCCTATTTGTTCTCCCTGACCATGTCTGTTTAACATGGTATCAGAGCCATGATGTGTGGCCCGTGTAATTGCCTTGAATAGTGCTGGCTTGTTTAAATCTGCCTTCTTGTTCTTCTGAATACCTCTTACCTGCTCCATACAGTACACTGACTCTGCACACCTGCGCTGCCCCTCCTTATTAAACGCTGGTCTGTCACCTGTTCTGACATTCCTGAAACGCTGCTGCCTGAAGGAAATAAGAAACGCTCTCTTACAAGAAAGGCTGCCTGACATAAGAGGAGAAACGCTCCCTGAAGCTGCACAGCACAGAAAGAGGAACGCAGGAATATGAATTACAATGTACACTGCATTGTGGTAGGTATAGTAAAGCTCAGAATATCGCATAAGTATTAATATTTTAAAGGAAATGGCCATTGGATGCAGGAGAGATGTGGTCTACTTATAGGAACTTGCATAGTTCTATACGATTCGGCTTTTCTATTTTGTGTTTACTTTTGAAAGGCGGAAACGAAGGATCTCTGGAATACCGAGAATAAAATTGTGTCCCGTTAATGAGTGATATCGGCCTCTTCCTGCCTCCAACGCACTGTACTAGCTATGTTATCTAAATTGAAGCTGTTCGCCTAAGATTTGGTAGCTTCAGATTCTTTACGGATTTCTATTTACCATAAAAGAGTAGAGTTGTGTGGCCTGTTGCAGCAGGTGGTCCCATGCATCACTGTATGTCGGGCCGTGACTTTATCGAAGCCAGAAAAACCTATATTATATACACATAGGTTGTCCAAACTTGAGTTTCCTGTTAATGTGTGGGACATATTGGAGGCCGTCGTTGGAACGAAACAGGCCGTGATACCTCTGGCTGGGCGTATGAGCTGATATACTCCTGTAACCTATGCATACACCTTTATCAGTACCAAGCGATTTCAGATTTGCTTGAGTCGTCCTGGACGTGTTTGTAGAGGATAAAGACAGTTTCGAAGGCTTTCTTCCACCTTTCATACAGGGATTTGGTATAAGAAACAAGACTGTATGTTGCCTTGAGATTTCACTGTGTATTCCAAGTTCTCCTTGTCTCAATTATTGTGTCTTTTTATGGCTGAATTAAATGTAAGGTCTGTCTTTACTCAAATCTGATATCAGTTGGCTTTATATCAGTTTATAATATAATTCTGGCTCAATACATATATGATATATCAAAAAAAAAAGAAGTTGGTCGTGGATTGTGAGACTGACAAAGTTAAATGTATTTGAGATTTTGATTTTGAGTTGCCCGGAGAAATTTGAGAACGAGATTCTTCCCTAAAGAGGCTATTGAGAATTGATATTATATTTCGGAAAATACATGGGCAGCAGCACGGTGGAAGCCGAAGGCAGCGTCAGACCAGTAACCTGTTAAAATCAATTTTTGGTTTTTACACTTGACAATGACTAATTTTGCAATTCTTTCTCCGGTTTGAATATCTTCTTTGAAATGGGCTATACCAACTAGTGCGTAGGTGCTTAAATTCTTTTGTTCTTTCACCCTGCAACTTCCAATTTTGATTTGCGCCTGCTCTATTGCTCGTCAAGCTTGAAGTCGCCTAGCGAAGATTTCCCCTTTGCATTGCCTGTTTGCTCGACATTATTCACTGTGTATTTCATCATTTAATCAGTTAATTTTATCGAAGCCAAGGATAATCGCGACAGCGGCTTGACTTTGAAGAGGGTTTCTGTTCTCCTTGTTCGGAGGTTACTTCCGTGTATGGGACTTAGGCTTCAAAGCTTCAAATCTGCTGGAGAACACTGCTGGAAGGAAAATTTGTTTGCTGCTGGTGTAATCCTCTTAACATTGACTGTTTAAAAGGTCAACAAACTGGTCCATTTATACCTATTTAACGCTCCCCTTTACCATTTGTCAAGGAGTTTGCAAATCATTCTAGAAATACCTTTACTACAGGACCAGAAACAAATGTGTAAGGAGTATAACACATTTACTCTATGAGTAGGTGTCTTATAATAGAAATGATCCCCAATATGGGCACAGGAATCTGCTGAAGACGATTTTCAAGTATCCCGAGGTGCCCAAACAGTATATCAAATTAATAAAAGGCTGCTAGTACAGGCTTTATTTTTATCTATTTTGTCGAGGTACAGTGCTGCAGACTGCAATAATCTTTGTGCCAGGAGCCATAACCGCTACTTGTGCCTTAGATCTAAAAAGAGGATAGGCTTGGGCCATGGACACAAGGTAAAGCAGATCTGGAAAATGTGCTGAGGTGACTGCTGGATGAATTTACTCATGATGAAACCATATCCCAACGGTCACCATAATCAACCACCAAACAGGATTATATTTATTTTGTATGGTTCATTTCGTAAAGTTCAAATTCTCTATATATATACAGATGTACATATAGATAGAATAGCAGGACTGGTTTTGCTAGAGATCATATGTGGTAGAAGAAAATATTGCATAATTGCTCACACTTTTTGCCCACTGCTAAGAAAATGGCTAAGCCTGAAAGAATATTAGAGTTATTGAGAACTCTAATCGTATCCACTGCGGACAGCGCTATCATAATCAATAAAAACATTATTGTTGACATTCAAAAATGTATACAAAATGCAAAAGAAAAGATAGAGTTTTTGCAGCTTGAATCACAGCTACAGCAAGAAGAACTACAGCAATGGAGTCATCTTTCTGAACCTGTTTCTGTTCAGAAGATTGAAACAGACTCCCATAAATAGCAAGTCAATAATGTTCCTGTTCATTCAAATAAAGCAGCTATTGTACATGCAGATGCAGAAACTCAATCTGCACTTCCCAAGCCCATCATCAGACCTTGGGAACAGCTTGTCCACAACAAGCACAGAACCGGTCTTGGATATGACAAGGACTTGTCCTTTCATATTCCAGACTACACAAAACCCATTCAGTTTCAGAGTGCTGGTTTCATTTATGACAGTTCACCTGCTCCTCATGACAGTTCAGCTACAGCTGTTCCAAACTCTGCTCCTCTTCCACAACAACAACAACAACAACAGATCATGAAATGCCAACACTGTGACCGAGTTGGC